>JAQFZX010000261.1:0-73445 GCA_034682405.1 Hydroisotoma schaefferi
GACCTTGACCTTTCGACCTCCCCCAGTACCGAAAGAGTAGTACGTCGCTTATCTTGTGGACGGTTATCCACCCGGACGTTGACCTTTTGACCTCTACCTGCTGAATAAAAAAAACCCTTGCGGACGTCGCCTCTCTCTCTCTCTCAGCTGCAGAATATTATTATTGACAATTGAGGAAAAAGAAGGAATCCCGCTGTTTTTAAAGTCCAAGTCCGACCAACTCCAACCAATCCCTCCTTTCCTTTCCTCTTGACCGCCCGTTTATAAATTATTTTGACTTTAAAAAATAATTTTAAAAAAGTCAAGTTTAAAAAAAAATAAAAATAAAAAAAGACCGAATCAAACTACGTCAGTGATAGTTATAAATTTGGGAACCAAAAACGGGAAGATTTGTTGATAAAAAATGCAGATTTAAAGGTAAATTGGACGCTCGTCCGTCGTGGGATCAGAGGTCAGGTCAGAGGTCAAAGGATCGGGATATTGGACCTTTTTATTGGGACGAGAGAAAGGAACAAAAATGTCATGAATATTGACAATAATTTGAAGGAATATGAGGCTGAGGCTGAGCAATGATGATTTTTAGAAGTATTTGACTTTGACCCAGGCATGGTTGAGCGTTGACCCCGGAAGGAATTGGGTGGAAAGGTCATTATTAAAAATGTTGAAATCGAAAGTGTTGAATGAATTATTGAAAGGGTACAGGCGACTGGGCTGCCGAGGACGCCGAACAAAGTCTTCGAATAGTTCATTATGTATTGGAAGAATTAGACTAAATTATAATAATATTAATGATAATTACCTCTACCACTCGTCAGCCGCCGTGTTTACTGTTGGGAAAGATGGTGAGTTGGGTTGTTTTAGAGTATTTCCAAAGGTATATTTTGGTGACCTGATATTGATAACCTCTGTTTGCTTATCTAGCCTCCCCCGTGCCGTCTTTAATACAGGGGAAGTTACCGTCTCCACCTAAACAAAAGCTTCTAGATGATAATCTACCGAGACTGGAACCACAAGTTATTATTAAGCAGCGGAAGCGGACCTTGACATCTACAGAACGGAACTTTATAACGCCTGTGAGAGCCATGTCGGATTTTTTGTTGAAAGCAAGTGACCTAGCAGGACTGAGGAAAACTATGCGTCGATCTCCACACGCGGACGAACCTCCGATAACCGTTTATTGGAGGAGAGACGTTGAGCAGAGGTGGGGATGAATTAATTTTGGGATATTTTTATTTGGAAAGGGATTAAGTGGTTTTTAATGGATTGTTTGGATTTTTAGAGCGGAGGAAATTTGGGGTAGCTGGGATGATTTACGGAAGGAGAAACGCCGCAGGGGACAGACTAATGAAGAATACCTTGATGGTATCTTAATTGACACAGTTGATTCTACTGATACTGCTGAAGCTGAAAGCTGGCAGAAGCTCCTTTGTAAATAGTACCTTCAGTTAACCTCAATCCCTACCTGCCTGTAGTCTAGCTTTGCTATTTTGTGTGTTGTCGTTGGGAGGGTTTTTAATATAGAGTTTTTTTTTTATTCTTCCAGCTCTCTCAAATATTAAACGGATTTTAAAGAAGTATCGGAAAGAGTACAAGCCTGAGGATATAAATAAAAAGGCAAACCCTATTAATAATTTATTTCATGGATCTGGAAGAATCGTTTTAACAGCCGTTACAGTGTGAGTTTTTGGTTTACATTTTTAAGATTATGTTTTTAAGGTAGAGAGTTGTAATTGGGAGAATTTTATTGTCACTTTTCAGAAATGGAACAAATTTTATCATCAAATTGTTAGCGTGGTCTATGACTGGATCTCATAGTCTTTTCGCAGAGGCAATCCATTCTCTTGCTGATACTATAAATCAGCTTATCCTAGCCTATGGGATTCATAAGTCGACGCAACGGGCGAATTTGGATCATCCATATGGCTATGCTAATATGAGGCATGTAGCGTCCCTTATTTCTGGTGTAGGCATTTTTTGCGTTGGAGCTGGACTCTCATTTTATCATGGGATCACCGGACTTATTGCGATGGAACCTATTGAATCTCTTTACTGGGTATTTAATACATCTATACATTTAACACAGTTTTATAGCTATTATACAGAACTATTTCATGAGATATTTTTCTTTTTTCAATTTGTAGCATAGCGAAACCAGCCTCATCGTAAGTTAGTTGTATTTTAAAGATTCAATTAATTTTTGTGGGCGTCAAAAAGTGAAACATTCCATTCATTTTAATACTGAATTTGCTTTGCATAGGCATTTTATATTTTGGCTGGGTCATTTGTGTCCGAAAGTGCTACATTGTTTTTGGCCGTTAACGCTGTTCGAAAAAGAGCGAGAGATCTAGAGATGCCGTTTAAGGATTACAGTGGGTGAAATTCGGCTAACAATACGGCTAACATTGCTGGCTTTTATTGTTTTTTGTTGTTGCATTTTTCATTGGATTATTTTCAGTACTTCGTGGTCGGGATCCGTCATTAAATGTTGTGATACTTGAAGATACTGCAGCAGTTGTCGGAGTGGCTGTTGCTGCTTGTTGTATGGGTTTAACAATGTGGACAAGCTCTCCCATTCCAGATGCGTTTGGTTCACTCATTATTGGAGGCCTACTAGGTCAGTATTCTTACTGAAACTTTATGATAATGGAAATTTATTTTCAAGGCAATAATAAGGATTTGATATTGAATATAGGAGGAGTAGCGTCTTTTATAATTTACTCAAACAGTGCTGCACTGGTAGGCCGCTCGATTCCTCGCGATAATTTGGAAGAAATTAACGCCGAATTAGAGCAAGATGTTATGATACGTGCAATCCACGATGTCAAGGGTATAGATATGGGAAATACTTTAGTACGATATAAAGCAGAGGTCGATTTTGACGGCCGAGAGCTGACCAAAGCCTACTTTGATAAACAAGACGTGCAAGTTCTATTAAACGTAGGTGTCCTCCAGAAGATATGTTTCACGGGTGAATAAATATTAACTTCGAAGATTCATCTGAGTTTTGTTTAAATTTCAGGAAGTAAAGGCGATTCAAACCGCTCAGGACATGGAGGCATTTTTGCTTAAACACGGAGAAAATATAGTTGACACCTTGGGAGCTGAAATCGATAGGATAGAAACAAGATTAAAGCAAAGTCATCCGGAAATTCGACACTGTGACCTTGAAATACTGTAATTAGTCGTAGCCTTTAAAAATTTAAAATGATTGACGTGAAATCCAAGCTGATAATTCGGATTAGGAAGAAAATAGTAATAGTAGTTTTATCTTAGGAGGTCTTAGCACCCGCCGCAGTCAGGCAGTATTTTTTGCTAATTTATTTTTAAACTAATTTATAGCCACTACATAACTGCATTAATATATAAATAGCAAAGCTGATCGAAGTTAGGTTCTAACCTTCTGAAAATATTCATGTGTAAGGATAAAAGTAATATGCATGGTTTCGTTAAAAAACGTTGACTTTGGACGTGTATGCTGTATAATAAAAAGAAAACCGTGATTCGTACTCGCAACCTAAACAGTTTTAGTTGTGTTTATTTTTCTCAGGCATTTAAAATAAAATTTATGGTTCTAGATACAACGCGTTTTCCTTCTCGTCAGAAACACTAGCACATCTATTAACATTGAAGGAATATATTATTCTTCAATTCCAATCTTTTGTAGCTTTAACTTGAGATGCGTTTTTATCTCAAATGCTTACCTGCATAAAGAGGGCACCCACACCATCGGAAGGGGGCATTCTTGTGGGGCACAAAAGCAGGAGCAAGTCGTTTCGTCCCATTGTCTTTTATCCGGATCCATAAAAGCCAACTCGAGGCATTCCTGTTTCTCGCCTTGGTTCTTGCAAATGCATGCACATCTCCCAGCATTGTAAATCTGTTTCAAATAAGAATGACTTGATTTTAATATGCATGATTTAATAAACCCTTGCTTTTAGGAATTGTATGTTAAATATAGCTCGAATGTTTCAGAAACATGGGCAGTAAAGGGTTGGATTATTTTACTTTCTCCTTAACTAAAAAGAAACCAGTACACTAACTTGTTTCTCTGTACAATGACTACTCTGTATGTCGCAACTGCATTGGCATTCATCATGTTGTTCCAATTCAAAATCCACACAAACCGCATCCTCACGGCCAGTTTTATCTATTTCATAAACCTGTAAACCCCAATTTAAATATAATTTAAAATAATCTGTACTTTTCAAACTTATCTATCTTTTAAACTTTTCTGGATTATACTTAAGTTTTAGTTAATTCCTTACTGGAATCTTAATTTTAGACTTCTTGCTCGGCAAACAAAGTTTCGGATGTTGGCAATGCCCAGAGCATCTCTTAACTCTTGCAACAGACGGAAACAACTGCATGATTAAAAAAATTTATGAAGCCCGTACTTAATATGATTCACCCTCAGTTTGGCAAATTTTTTTTTGGCAAAATACTAAAAACAAAAACTCTTATATGTTTCATGAATTCTAAAAGCTTGGCTTCCTTCATGGGAAGCCCATATGCATTATTTAATCATGTTAGGAAACTTTCATTATGAAAGATAAGATGTTACTTCATAGTTCGGACCCCGTATCTTCAGTCGGATCGTTTTCAAATGGGGTGCACCACATGTCAGAGAAAATGCTGAGTTAAGGATCTGATCACGCTTTGTCTTGGAACAGATTTCTGAAATAGCCAACCATTATAAAAATATTCCGTAAATAAATATTAAAGTAATTCTATACCCAGAAAAGTTAACAACTTTACCACGAATATCTGCCCGTCCTTCTGTATTACTTCTTTTCTGATGTTGGACGCATTGGAATTCTTCTTTAATGCTGCGATGCATATGGTTTGGAGTCTGTAAAATTATAATTATGATGATTATGGGTTTGCATAAAAGTTTTTATTTCTGGTAACTAACACCGCATTAGATGAGCTTACTCTGGAATATCGGTGAAACGCTGTGTCCAAGTTGTAATCTGTACCTGCATCTTTAAATTCTTTTGGAGAAAACAGGCCAGAATCTTTGTTCTCATAATGCTTATCATAAGACTGAACTAATATATCTGTAAAGGATAAAAGGATGAAACTGATGAAGCCCACGCTTAATCCGTTCATCTTAACCATTTCTTTAAAGTAGTTTTGTGAGAAAGTAAACCTGAATTAAAATAATATATACGCTTTTTTAATAACAGTATTAGTGACAAATTGCAGGTTTAATTTATAGCTTGTAAGCTAGCGATAATTTTTCAGTTGAAGTAATTAAATTTCATTTGGCAGGAACAAGGCTGAGGTGAGTGATTCATGCATGTCTATCAATTTTTCCAATATTAAGCCTGCGGCTTGCCCATTTAATGACTAATTAATTTAATTTGTTAACCAGCGTCATGGAAAGGAGAGCGGAAGTGGAGTTGGTGGAACACCACGTTTTATGCAACATGAGAACACGCATCGTTTCTTTATGCTCATAGTTGAGCTAATTTCCTTCAAATTGTACGCTGACCATCTTTGTCCATTTCTTGTAGTTAAATTGGATTTTTTATTTATTTTTTATTAGCTATACCCTTGACTTTTGGCAAAACGGTGTAGTCGTAGATGCACGTATTTATGTGTCGATATATATAGGTCAACAGCAAAATGTATTTTCAATAATTCATACCCGAACTATTACTATTGGTCTAGCTACAGCTACAGGACGCATTCCTTATTAGTCTAGCATTTCAGTTAAGAAATGTTTAGCATGGAATTGTGATAAAGAACTGAAATGAATTTACTATTTATAAAAAATGATGCATGATGCATAAGTCAATGGCAATGTTTTTGGGCCGTCTACAGTTTCAAGGAGGATAAAGCTTGGAGAGAGGAAAGTAAGTCCACGTTTTTTGGAAAGCACATGTTCAGCGTTTAGGTAGATCAAATTCATAAGCTCATGTTGTGTATGGGATTTCATCTTTCCCTTATCGTAAATAAGATTCCCAAAGGGATCAGCTACAGCCGAGCGAGACGACTTTTGTCCACATCCTCGCGATGTCGATTCCTACAAAATGACGGATACGAGATGTTTCATGATATCAGCTGCTAATCGTGCACTTCTTTCACCGACAACTGCTTTTACCGATTATTTTGATTGTTTCTTTTTTATATATAAGATTTCTCATTCGATTTCAGATTTCGATTTCCTAAGTTTCGCCTAATTCAGTTTTCAGTATTCAATGCAGCTTCGACTCCTGCTAACATTACTATACTATCCTGCCTCTCCCCCATTCCTTTATCCAAAGTTACAAAGCCATTGACATTGGCAATATTATTTTGTACTTTTGCATGCATTGCATAGCTCAAGACTTGATACGGATCCGACCTCCCACAGGTAGGAAACTAGGTAAAATGAAGTTTCAAGAAAAAGCAAGGTATCAAGGAAGGTAAAAGAATTCAAGGGGTATGACATTGACACTTGGTAATACCTCGACTGACGATCGTAACAGGTTTTCATAAATCGTCCAAGGTTTCCTTTGCCTTTTTTGCAGCGATTTATTCCGTTTTATTAAGGCTTGCGTAGCAAAGCCTGTATGTGAATGCACTGTCATGCTAGCTGTCTGTCTGGCAGCCAGTCTGGCAGCCAGTCTGGCTGTCCGTCCGAGCGATAACTTTCGAACCGTTGCACTTTTTTAAATTCTGTTATCGGATTTCAGTTCTTGGGGTCACTAAACTAGGCAAGTTCGTAGATGGGCCAAAAGGGTCTCACCCCCTGGGGAGTGGGGTCAAAGGTCACAATTACGTCAATGGTCACCCCCATCAACCATGTTATCATTGGAAAGGTACTTACTAGGGCATTTCAAAACAATAATCCAAATTGTTCTGTGACACTCAGGTCAAAAGTTATGACCTTAACAAGGTCATGATGGGGCAGAGTGTGACTACACTACCAAATTAAACCCACTACTACAACAACTTCATCGGACCCTATTTTGGCACCCCCACTGACCTTGGTCAAACGTTATGACCTTCCGAAGGTCAAATGGGGCAGTGAGAGTTACTACTAAATGGTACCCACAACCTCGACAACTTCATACAACCTCTTTTTGAAACTTTTGTCTCCGGGTGCCCCACATTTTTTACTCAAACGCCCCAAAAGTTTTCAAAATTTCCTCACACTGCCCCAAACACTCCAAAATATCTCAACTTATCACCAACACCACAAAATGTCTCACCTTGCCCCCATTACCCCAAATGTCTCTACTTGCCCCTAACACGCAAGCCTTCGTTACGCCCGTTTACAACGGTTTATTTGGCTTTAAGAAGAAAAGGCAAAGTAGTCGCTAGTTTTAGTTGGCAAGTGAACTACTGATTTACATAGGATTAAACAGTTTAATTTGCACTTAGTCATCTAGTATTAATTATTTTCAAACGGACTACTTAAATATATTACATCTACTCATTAGCTCAGTTCAACTTTGAATTATTAAAGCTAGCTGAATCTAAGTAAGAATGGAGCACAGGCGTTTATCGCGCGTGGCGACTTTTCGTGTTTCGTTAGGTAGTGTGCTAATTGAAGTTTATGCATGGATTGGCTACTTATTAGTTGCATTTATAACTTCTTGAACCTCATTACTGAACCGTGGATTAGTGTAAACCAGGCAAAGGCATTGTCATACTTAATGCGTCTTTTAAAAATGTGTGAACAATCATCCAATGACATTTATTTAGGAGAGTATACCGGTGGGGGCTGCATCCTAGTGAACTGAAGTAGATCTTAATCTAAGCATGTAATATAGATTTCTATTTACTCTTCGTTTAGGCCACGGTAAGGTTACGTTACGAGATAGTGGAGAGAGATAGTTATTTTAAAAATAAATAACTTATTGCTCAAAACGTTAAACTTTTAAACATGTTTTTTATCATAATATCTCTGCTGAAGTTTTGTTACTTTAATTTCAACGGGAAATATTGACTTCCAACTAAAAATACACAACACATCTAAGTAAAATATGGGTATGGAAGATTGTTCGACTGTCAGTCACTGCGTGGTTAGTTGCATAAGAGGATGGCAATCAATTCTAGAGAATGAAAAAATACAGCTACACAATGTGAGGTTAAAAGAACTCGATCAAAATCCTACGAGTCCATTGAGGAGGAAGTTCATCATTAGGAATTCACATAAGTAACGAAACATCAAGTCACTACTCCTTACAATTGTTGTCAGTTGAACAGCAGAAGTTAACCATAAATGCATGCATAAGTAAGGTGACAATGTCCTATTATACAATTTCACCATTAGCAGAGAAATTATAGAGATCAGCAAAAAGTGAAGTTAGGTAGATTAGCAGTCAGTGAAAGACTGGGATTTGTGCCAAACTCGATGAAAAGCAAGTGTTTTTCTTTAAATTATCAACATCCTTCCCATCCTCCTACACACGTCTCCGTCTCTTTCCTTT
Source organism: Hydroisotoma schaefferi (assembly GCA_034682405.1). Taxonomy (NCBI): domain Eukaryota; kingdom Metazoa; phylum Arthropoda; class Collembola; order Entomobryomorpha; family Isotomidae; genus Hydroisotoma; species Hydroisotoma schaefferi. The sequence goes on from JAQFZX010000261.1 coordinate 8,424, forward strand.
CTTATTTAATACAAAAGGAGACAAAGACCGAAAAACAGCTATTCTAATTTTTTTAAACAGATAAATTTTAAACCAATAAACGAAACGTCTCCTGAAATAATTGCACGCTTTTTTTATGCGTAGTACTAATTTACAAATTGACCTTAATTTATTATAATGAAATTGTTTAACGCTTAAGTTTCCCTTATTTATATTCTCCCTTACTGTAATGTATCTTCTACATATTATTTTTTCAGTCTGTTTGATGGAGAAAGGGTAATAAAATGATAACCAAGTTGTAGAAAAATAATAAGCATTCAATTGGAATTGGATGGATGTTGTTCATCTTGCGTTGTGTTAGATGACTTTCCATTAAAACTTTACCTTCATTCCTATGAATTATTCTCCAACTGAATCGTTACGTTTGGTATGTGAAATGCTGATGAATAAACATGTATCTGTATTAATGTCGGCCGGCCAACTAGCCAACTAGAACGAGAGTTTAGAAGAAGATCATATATCAAAATTAGGTTTCGATCAAAAGTAGTGAACACAAGAAACATCAAGACACGCTACTTCCCATTTCCTTTATTTAATTTATTCATTACATGATCTCGTCCACTGAGCAAAACAAATTAATGTACCGTATATCCTCGAATAGCGGCCCGGGCTACTAATTAATTTTTCAGTTTTTTGGGGGTCAAATTTAACATACAATTAAAGGGGGCTTATGGGGGGGGGGATCATTAGTAATTAAGGGAGGCCACTATTCGAGAGAGGCCACTATTCGCGGATATACGGTAGATTTTATTGATAAGATTATAATAATTCACGAACTAGACGATTCCGGTAAAGAGAAAGTGACCAAAGCCAATGGAATTAAAGTTCTCCTTAGGCTTCTAGTTTTATAAAAATGAAGGAAGTAAAAAAAAAAGTAGCATCTAATAATATTCATTACTGCCTTCCTAATGCTGTACACCTTTGTGGAGAAAGTGATGGAATATTTAGCCGAATCTCTGGAGGATTTGCCTTATTTTACGCCTGAGTGCCAAAATATCAATCCCAATCCAGTGGATCAAAAGTTGGACATCTCATGCAAGCAAATGTAAGGATTAGCAGAGTAACCTAAAAGTAACCACGCAGTTTCTTATGAATGAATCATCCACAACTGTCTCTTTGTGTTGAAATTGCCCTAAACTAGCCATGTATTATCATTATATTAATGAGAATTGATCAGTAGATTATTAATGTATTGATCTTTGTGTTTCATGTGGTATAGTGGAATAATTTTATAGCATCCTGATGATATAATAAACTACTGTAGCATTATTTCTTGAAATGTTTATTTGCTGTCGGGGTTTATGTGTTGCCTTTCTGAGCCATGCGTCCGTGGGAACTAACGCCTTAAGTTGTATTTGATTGGTCACATTTGTTAAAAAATTTTAGGGTGAAAGTACAATTTTATGTTTAAAAGAATTATTGATTTCATTGGAAGCAAAACCTTTTAATTTGTAAGTTTTATTTGCTTTCAAAGAGAATGATTAAACGTCCTCTGGGCTGGGTTTGTACCAATGCAGTTTATGATCGTTTGCTTAGGATTCAATGCAAATTAGAACAATTCTGTTGATGTATTGTGAACAGTTTGTTCAATCATTTACAACTTCTCACAACCAATGAAACATTTGTAGGATTATGCATTACAGCTACTTGGTTACCATAATTGACAAAAAATGAGGCTGGCATAGATTGTTATTTTAAATTCGATCAATTCCACCCACAGCCTAAAAAATACTATTGAACTTTGCATGGAATTGGTAAGAGAAGGGCGTAAAAACAAATATGCAAATAGACAAGTTTTTATCCTTTCTCCAAGAGGAAATCACAGTACGAATAAAGATCAAAGATTACGTTATGTACACACGTAGCTTTTACTTTTCAACGTAAAAAAGTGAACTGATAAAAGGGGCTTGCTGTCGAAATCGGATTATTGTCAACATTTTTGTTGCATACAAAATAATAAGGTGTACTATACATAAATGCATCGTCTTGAAACTGTCAGTAACACACAAACGTCTTTTGTCAGCCCATTATTATTGCTTATTTTATGTGAACATGTTCATTGTCAGTTCCACTGAATAACAGTTACATATCTTGTTTACTACCACTTGGGTACCTTTGAAATATAATATTTTTTAAATGGATCATAGGATAAAAAAGACAGTTTATAGTGATATGGAGAAAGAAGTCGAGATAAAATTTCCTAGCTGTCAAATTGAATAAAGTGAATTGTTGTCAGCATATGGAATATTTTAACTATAGAGAAAAACAGATATAAATAAAGTTAGGGGGAAATTAACCCGTATTCTTACTGATCGACGACAACCCGTATACTGTGGGAAAATGTCGTAAAGCATTCATTCAGTACCTTTTGCCGTGACACTTACCGTATTTTCCGATTTAATTCCCCATCCCGGTATAATTCCCCCCACCAGCTAATTCCCCCCCGGTATAATTCCCCAGTACCTTTCCATGTTAATACAATTTCTAATTTTTCCTTCGAAATAATAACTCCACAGGGAAATTAAATCGGGAAATACGGTACATAGCAGCAATGGACAGAAATGGACGCATGGACAAAGTGAAGTGATACTTTGTCTATGGACGTACCGAATTTCCCATTTGAATTCCTCCCCAGGGATAGTTCCCTCTCCGGTTTAATTCACCTCTACCATTCCATGTTAAAAGTAGAAATAAGTAAAAGTTTGTATATGGTCAGTCTTTCCTTCTTTTACAAATCTTGAATACGACATGCAAACTTCAAGAACACGTCAGTTTTGATAGTACTGTTTTACATGTGTAATAATGCAAACAAACGTTGCCTGCCTCGACATAAAGATGATCCATCCTTTCTATCCTAAAATAACATTAGCTGTTTAGTGCTTTGGAATTTTTCGCAACTACATTATAGCCAACGACAAGATCGAGAAAGATACTAGGGCCGCCAGGGGTATCGGCTGTAGTAATCATATTGCAGTAAAAGTACAACTTTCTAACTTGCAGATGGAAAGAAGTTGAATATCCAACAATATTAGTGTAGTATGAAGTGCTAGAATAATAAAAATAATTCCCATTAGATCCCACTGTTTAGTTTCCTGACTTAGAGAGTTCCATTAAGTCTTTTCTTGTTTCTTAAACCTTTATCGTGGAGTATTTTAGTCTCATACGGTCACGTTCTCATAGTTAGAGAAAAAAACGTTAAAAGTTGAGTTCGACACTTAAAATATAAAACGGACAAACTAAACATAACGTGATATTCAGTACAAATCCCTGTTGCCTTACGCATGTATAACCTTACAAACGGTTATAGTAAAGTTCTCAAAACTCATGATCCATATCCCATAGTTTTTGAGCTACTGCAATTTTTCTTTCACATTCAAAAGAAAATATCTTTATCGCGTAAGTTAAAAAGAAATTGTTTTAAAATGATCTTCGATAAAATATTGAGTAAACTTTTCCGAGAACCGTTGCAATATAGCATTTAATGAAAAAACTAGTAGAACTGGAGCTAAAGTCTGGATCGAAAGGAGTGAGTTGAAGTTGTAGAGAGTAGAGAGAGAAGTTGCGAAATAATTCAGGCTGTTGTTGGTGTATATATTTTATTTTTAAGTAGAGTTTTCATCCGGTACACTTTGAGCTAAGCTTCTCTTTGGGCAAGAAGGTTATGCAAATTATGTATCTAGTTTTGAGTGATGAAAGTAAGCACTACTGTTACGCTTGCTTGCACAACCTTTTACGCATAGAATTCGGCTAAATAAAAATTCATCAGAGAATTTTTAAAGCTTTGATTTGGTGGTGCGAGTGAGTCAAAATTTTATCGAATGGGAAATGATAATAAACGTAAGTCTTTCTCCGTCTTTCAGTTAAATGCTATCAGCAACTTACCTGTCACTAGACATCTAGTTTGTGCATGAAATTTAAGTGTTTTGAAAAAAAAACGGCTCTTAAGCTAATAAAAGAGGGTGCACGTCAAGAGATAACCCGTCAAGAGATACCCAGCGTCAAGAGATACCACGTAAAGAGATACCTGAAGTCAAGAGATACCTAATGGCAAAAGATACCTAACGGCAGAAGATCGTGAAATGCATTTTATCATTCTACTAATGCTCCAATCCAGATAACTCAGCTCTGCATCTCCCTACTGGGGCTGGTAATTATTCTATCTCAGCTCTGCATCTCCCCCGCCTGGAATAACTATCCCCTCTAAATAACTCCCTCCTGCAAGTGAGACCATTGAAAATTAACTCCCCCAGGGGAATAATTTCCAGAAATACGGTAGTATTGGGGGATATATTGTAGCTGTAGGCAGTAGAAGAATGATAGAATGCATTTTACGATGCCATAATTAACTGCAATAAGTTTTGCAATTACTTAGCATGTAATGCCAATGTGATGTACTCTTCTACCGTGAGGTATCTCTTGACGTGGTATCTCTTGGCGTGGTATCTCTTGACGCTGGGTATCTCTTGACGCTGGGTATCTCTTGACGTGGTATCTCTTGACGCTGGGTATCTCTTGACGTGGTATCTCTTGGCGTGGTATCTCTTGACGCTGGTATCTCTTGACGCTGGTATCTCTTGACGGGGTATCTCTTGACGTGGACCCATAAAAGACCCACTAAGTATAATATTTATATTGTGACCTCAATACTTTCTCGATGAGCGTAAATTGAAGGTGACAACTTTTTATAATGCTTTATACATCAATTTAAAACCCTGGTTACTCGAACTACTTGTGAAGTAAATAAGGTTCAATAGAAATGTGAATACGCTTAAAACTCGATATGGGTAAAAAGGTTTCTAACTTTTCTGCTACATACTGTACTCTAGGGATACGTAGACTTAGTGGGCTATTCACTTAACCAACATTATTGGCAAAGTTACAAAACAAACAACTATAGGTTGGTACTAACTATCTACTGATCTTGGCATCAAATTCCGACTAAACGCTCAAAACCTTTCGTACATCTACCTCTGAATGAGACTCTGAATGGTTTTACATAAAGTTTATTTAATTATCTTGTAAAAAACATTAAATTAGTTATCATATCAAGCCATAAAAAGGTGATGTGCCTCATCTGTCCCATTTGTTGTATAAGCAACTCAATCCAGCTCATATTTTGAAACCTCGTAGGATTACACAAACTCTGAATCAGTTCATATACCGTATGTATTTTTCATCTGCATAGCGCTTCACCAGTAACGTTAGTCCGACTACAGTAACGTTTGATCTATCAAAGGCTTGAACCCTTTAAGATGGTCATTTTACCTCACGTACAAAAAAGACTATCACTTATGCACCTGAAGCTTCATTTAATTGACACACAGTAAACAGACCTAACTTTACCATGTCATGCTGGGCTTTAATTTCATACAAAGACCATCCACTTTCCTTAAAACAAATACTGTGCAATTGTAGTCGAAGAAGCTATCTAAAAGCAAATAGTCAGTACAAGCAGGTATTAAGTTTAAGTAATAAATAGGTAAGCAATAAGAAAGCATTGTACGACTTGGACAACTTTGCTTGAGCTCGGATGGCTCAGAGTATGTACTCACGTCTATTACAGCGAAGCACAACCACCTAGCCCTGACTTTGCTTGAGATCGAGTCAGGACTACTTTTTATGTACATTGTAAACATACATTATTATCATGTATCTCAGTCAGTCACTCGTTCGTTGTGCGTACCTATTACCTTTACGATGTTAGATTCGCCAACTCTTTAAAATGTTCCCATATTTTATTCAGTTGGCTTTTAGCTGTTGCCGGAGAAAGTTGCCATGTCCCAACATCAAATTCTTCGTTTACCCATGCTTACTTTCACGACAGACGAGGAATTCTGTCTGCCCCTACAGCCTACTCCGTGATACAAATACCATTTTAACCATTCTACCAAACTAATACAAATACTATTACTACCATTACTACTACTACTACTACTACTACTACTACTACTACTACTACTACTACTACTACTACTACTAACTACTACTACTATTATAACTAGAGGTTGGAGTATGTCCCTGATTATTGCTATCCCATCGTGCTTATCAGACCAATCAAAATGATACCTAGACAATAAGCAAAGGTACGTAGCTGAAAACTATCGTTTAAAAAACTGACTGAGTTGAGGGTTGAATCTAACGAGCGGATTGGTGTAGTTTAGTTTAATCAGGGTTAGAAGTGATTGTTAGGAGATTTGTCAACCCAACTGGGATGATGGGATCGAGAGAAAGAGCAAGTATTTAAGTAAATTACGATACTTGACCAGGATTAGTAACACTAACCACTAATTTACTTCAAAATACTAGCCAGAACAATTGGTAATGCCTCTAACAGTGTGCTACATACAGCTTATGGTATATTATATTCATGATGGCGATGCACTGCAAAGTGTTATGTTGTGGACTAGGATTATTGGACAATTAGCGGCTGTTTGGTCAGTTTCATGGGATTGTTTGCTCCATGTTTTTAAAGTGAGTACCTGGAGATATAGTATGAGATAATACGAATTAAAAATAATACAATGCTGTAGCAGATATATCAGTTACTAGTTCAACTAACTATTCATTTGCAATAACAGATGTAACTTATTATTTACATGTGCATGTGCAGTTCAATAGGAAGCTCTTTAAACCAGTTTTAGCTGGAGGAGTAATTACTAATCTAGAGAAAGCAATTCCTTACCAATTTTATTTTCTGACATTTGCAAAATTTTAAATTAAAATGGTTGCCAACGGCTGGATAGAAATGGATACTGAGACACTGATATATTTACGATGCCCTTAATTACTTACAAGAACTAATATTGTCATTACTTAGCCTTTTTATACTCCATTTTGCCAAAGAGTACATGAGAATGCCAAACCCTATACTATCCGTAGTTACATACAACGAACAAACTAAAAAAGAGGCAAAAAAAAAGACTAACCGAATGTTCGTCCAGTGTGTTTCCTACTAGCTATGTGTTTCCAATAAGTAATGACCTGCAAAAAATGTACGCGAGTAAAACATCCCATTATTATTTATTTTGCTATTGCAAAAAAATTTCAGGCAAAGTCATCAAAATTGATTCTAAAATTTAGCAACAAGTTTTTTTTTTAGATGAATGGTAGTTTGTTAACTAAAAATGTATTTGGCCTAATAAAGTTAACGAATTCATCTAGTAAATTTAAAAACCGAGTGACAATAACCTGCAGATTTAGCTAGAGAATAAAATCTTACTTTCACCAAGCAAATAGTCAGCTTCAGGTTCAGTGATTAATTTAAAATACGAATTCAATTAAATGAATAACTTTATTCAAGGCCTACGCCAACTCCAACCAACGGCTATTAAATTGTAGAAAATTCCTTGAAATCATAGACAATTCCAGAAAGACAATTGCGGTCTAGAGCTAGAGGTAATACCACTATAGCCCAATTGTTGGAGAAAGGTCTAGACTCTAAAACTAATTGTGAAGTTGAACAGAATCGTAACCAGTTATACTGAAGTAGGGAAACTTCTGATGTTCGATAAAATGAAGACTGAGTATGTAACATAACAATAGTCATGCCACACCTACGTCTATGCTTTGCAAGTATCAACCCTTTCCAGTGGTGTCGCGAACCCAAATAATGTTAAAGTCAACTGTTGATCATGGACTGTTTTAAAAAAAACTTCCAACCCAACGTACAATAAATAATTCTCCAAAGAAGAGTTGAACCAAATCAAAGCGAATGTTTTCTGTATTAGGCTCATACTCGGTAAAAGAATTAATCGACCAATACTATGTAATTAACGATGTCTAGTACATGCCCTAGATGCAGATTTCATTTTTAATTATCTTAAAAACCTTGCTATTGTTATTGTCCGACACCAGAACCTATAATAATTCAAGGAGGAAAGCATACAATTACAGAAAGCCAACGAAAGCATCCTATTCTAATAAGACTCAAATTGTGAGTGATAGCATCCCTCGGGGCAAGTGGGAAAGTCTCACCCTACTTTCACTTTCTTGCCAACCTCTTCTGTAGAAACTAGGAACGTTCATCACCCGTCATCTTACATCGTACAATAAATATGAATATTATCATAAGAAAGGGTGAAATAACAACTCTTTCTCAGAGTCTCAGCTCAAGTTTAAAGTTCACACGTCCCAAAGCGATGGATTTTTTGCCCTCAAGTCCTAGACCCTCCTCATCGCCAGAGAATATTGGATATGTTTTTGCAAATGATTTGATCCAATACGTAATACATACTCTCGGGATTAAATACTACCGAAAAAAGCCAGTACAGCAGTTGATGTCAGTTATTTCAAACTCCGAAAATGAATAGGGTAATGATGCGGTAATTTAAATATATTGACTTTGACACACAATGATGAACATAACGCCTCAAGAGCTGGGCTCCTACATTGTTCAAAGTCATGGAGGCCATTCAGTAGTCCCAACTTCGGATTATTTGTACGCTACATCAACCGGAGGGGCTTCCATTGGGGGGCTTCTTCAACAAGTCCATCATCCACTGAGTGTTAGCAGTATCGGTGGCGGTGGCGGTGGTGGTTGTGCCTCGTCGCGACAATCTAGTGACGATGATCTCTCCTTCTACAACAATGGGCCTGTCGCTCATCCTGTCACTAGCTCGTTAAGCCATTCAATGGGACCCTTTCCGTAAGTTTATTAGATTCTACCCAATTTGTCCGTCAGTCACCTTCCATTTACATGGAACAGTAGGGTATTTTCTTTTACCTCTGAATAGTTGTGAGTGGATACTTACTCTGTACCGTTTACCTTATGATTGTCAGGTACTTTGTTTTATTGTATTACTAACTGTCTACCAGTAACCCCACAATTGAGAAGTCTAACCACTTGAATAGGTTGGATAATTAGTTCTGAGAATTAGTCAATTAATTCGATTTGTTTTCTTCATAATATATAAGTTAGGGTACTGAACGGACATGTACAAGAGAACATAATTCCAGTACTCAGAAGAGGATGTTGATTCCTTCCTATTTTAAAGCAGGCTAAATGGTAATGACATCTTGTATAGATAAATCTATCTAAAGTATCCTAAACAGTACAAAGCACGATGCAATGTACAATAATTTGGAACGGGAAATTCACGGGGTGGTTGTGAAAATATGGTTAGATTTGTGAACATACATTATCGGTTTAAAATCTGTTTTACTTCTTCGCAGATCCTCTTCGATCTACTTTGATCCCTAATCCATACTTCGTGAGTAGTAAAACAATCACTGGGCGTAAAAGTACTTTACATAAGCTTGGTTTGTAGTAGAAAATAAAATGAAACATCTGGTAACAAATGTAATGTACGTTATTCCCAGTTTTAAGCTCAAAGCTAGCATACGCACAGACGCAGCTATTTATTAAATGTTTACAAAAGACTCAACTACTCTGATATAGGTCAATCTTTACTTGGCTGGTATAATATCTCTTAAAATCTTAAAGATTTCTTTTTGCAATAAACTAAGCTAACAAGCTAAACTAAGAGTGAAGCCTTTATCACGACATATTATAGTTGAGGTTGCATGATTGTTGAAAAATATATTTAGAGCATGGGAGTTCTGAAATAATTGTAAATCACTTGAGATTCCAGTAGATCTAAGGCTATGAAAGCAATTTAAAATTGATGACATTGATTTGACTATAAGTAAATAGGATGTGAAGATTATAAACTTCGTACACTAACCCTCTTTACAGGCTTCATCGTTAACTTCAATTAAATAGGGTTATCTCGTGGCGTAGCTGTCCCATCAATAGCCTAATTATATTGACCCACATGCATGCTTTGCCTTATCTATAGACAAAGAATATATTCTATGTGCCTTATCGTCATCGTTATCCATGACAAGAAAATCCAATAGACATTTAAGGTAAGTAGACATACTGCGCTTGCTCTACGTTCCCATATTCTCGACATTAAACTTGGACTTAGTATGAAGAATTGCAAAATGGTAACCTTTAAAAATAAGTCTAACCTGTGTACAGAATTCTGTGCAATTTATGAGAAATGTTGAGTGAAAACATTTCAGCTGGAGATAAATGAAATGATTATACATTAATAAATACACAAAAGAGTGTAGCGAAGTTGTAAGATTTTCATGAGAAGCAACAGCAGTGGCTTTGTTTGAGATATATTACTGCGAAAGTAACATGATTCAGACAAAAATTAGTATTAGAATATGCGGCTAAAACAGTAGTTCTAGCAGTGTAGCTTGTTATTTAGTACAACAAATAACTATTTGTACCTTGTCGGCTGACCGCGGTCTGTTGGCTATGTGATTTGATGAGCCTAATAAATAATTCAACGATAAGGACGATGAGTATAAAATAAATAACTTGGAGGTTGAGTTGATTACACAATAACCAAGCAGCAAGCTTCTTGACTTTTAAATTTTATTCTGTCAACTTGCCTTTGGCTACACAATCCATCTAGCCTAGCTTCAATTTCAATTATAATTATAAAGAAACCAACATCCTAACGAAGAGCCTTTCTTTATATCAATTCAGTTGGTAGTTGTGCTGTTGTGTGGAACTTTTACTTGTCTGTGTTCTGTGTACGTTTCCTTGTCCAACGAACCCTTTTTATTGCAACCTTTCTTTACTCTTTTATTAATATAGAATCTGAACAATGTTTCTTTGCATCGTCTATTGTTTTTGCGACTACTGACTGCTGCTTTTTATTCATCAAATTGAATATTTGGAATTGAACAAATGAAATACTTTACCTTCAAATATCAATTAAATCGGTTTCATTTTCTTGGTTTGGTTGAGGCTTATTCTTAAATTCATTGCAAGTTCCCTTCCCTTTAAAAGCGAATTCATCTTTAGATATGATCAGTGAAACAAAGGCTTACTTAACCAAAAAAACCTCCGGGTGCAGCTGGCAGAGCCCATTCTAGGGCACTTTGGCGCTATATGTATAGCCGTGCCTCTTTTGAACACTTATTTTTTTTATGTAGGTCTTTGTTTTTCAACGTGGGGGCAAGCCCCCACACCCCTAATTTTTCTCTTTTTATTTTTGTACGGGTAAAAACGTGTTTCCGGATCTTTAATTACCCGGTGAGGTTTTTTGATCCCCATGGGTCGATCTGTCGATTTTGGCCAAACTATTTATATTTTTGTGATTTTAGTGGAAAAGTAAAAAAAAATATTTTTCAGGCTGTTTAATTACCTGTTGAGGTTTTTTGACCCGCACGGGTCTTCAAACTGTCGATTTGGGCCAACTCATTTATATTTTTGTGATTTTAGTGGAAAAGTAGAAACATATTTTTCAGAATCTTTCATTACCCGGTGGGGTTTTTTGACCCCCACGGGTCGTTGGGTTGACCGATTTGGTTCTTCTTCGAACTCAACTCCTAAATACATGCCAGATTACTCTGTGACAAATTTAGAGTCGGTGGCATTTCGTGTACGAAAGTTATCGTGCCCCCGGACAGACGGACACGGCAATCCCTATAGCCCTAGAATGGGCTAAAACATGAAGTTAAAGTGCTTGATAAAAGCCCTGTCCTGTCGTCTGATTTGCTTTATAGTACACCAAAACTACACAAAGGGATTTTTTCATACAAAAGAAATACGATACACACAGAGAAAGTGATACGGAATTTTACTTTGAGAAGTTATTTTAAATCCATTCATATATTCTGTGCAGATTACTTATTCAAAAGCAACTGACTCAATGTATTTAGCATTTAAAAAATTAATGTAAAATCTTTGGACTTTGTATCTTTTTTGGAGTAAAATTGAAATAGTAGAAGTTACAAGAATCCTGGTAGAAAGTTATAGGATACATATTATACTTTATGCACCTAGTTGGCTAGTTCAGTCCTCTAAAGCTTAGTTGTATGTATACTTTGACTTTGATGTGTAATAATTAAATGAAGCATAGCTGGGTAGGCAGGCAAGGAACCGGGTTTGTGTTACACGAGTAGACTAACTTGACACAATATAACACATTACAAACGATGTAAGTTTATACTTTCGATTGAAGGAAGTTTGGTGTCGTTCGATTGAAATTCAATACTTCAAAGCAGGGACAGGGATTTATTTCTCTGCAAGGTGAAAGCAAAGTTCAAGATGTTAAATTAACACTCGACGAATTGCTAAAAGATCAAGGCTTTAAAGTTTCACTAGCAATGATTTACTACAAATTTGTTAACTGTGTATAGTGTAGGCAAGTATGCCCTTGGAATGTTTCAGAATCATTAAACTGCACAAACTTCTCAAGAGCTAGTTTTAATTACTTATTTATATCAAAACTTCTCTGTAAAAAATATGTTAATATTAAATACAATAGCAAAGGAGTTAATTTAGAAGCAATTGTCTCGTCCACGTCCTTATACTTTGGACTTCTTTCCCATGAAACTAAATTACATTATTTGAAACTGAAACTGATTTAATGCTCAACTTAACCTTGTTAGAAAAATTCTGAAGTTTTCTTGAATTTAGACCAGGAGAGACTGACTCAACTTTTTTCCATATCTCTTAATCATAATCACTCCGTCATTCATAAATAACTGTCTGTCTGTACATGTAAGGCCAAAATTAAAATCAATCACTTTTAGCCTGCATGCATAGCCGCATACTTTAGCAAAATAATGAGCATGGAGAAAATGTATTTTATCCAAAAGAGGTTACTAATAGTTTTTTTTCTTTTCGAAGTATAAAAGTCATGAAACAGACATACAACTTAGGTATTAAGTTAAGTAAAAGTTATTCCAAGTATTCCAAGTAGTAGTAGACACTTAAATAATTATGTTCTGTCCACGTTGACTTTGACAAAATAAAAATTGAGTCAATTTGCATTTTTCCAATCTAGCCACTTTGACTTTAGTCCATTTTGATCGTAAAAATCTTAAGATTATTAACTTTAAGCAGTGTTAAAAGCATATTCCAATTATGCCAGAATAAGAAGCGATTTTAGAAAAAATAAGCCAATTAATGGGTACGAGTAACCGGTTACTTTATAAAGAAAGGCTAGGCGGAGCAAAAAGTTTAAGTTACCGTATTTCCTGTTTTAATTCCCCTGGGGCTTTATTACTTCGAAGGGAAAATTAGAAATTCTACTAAGATGGACAAGATAGGAATTATAACATGGAAAGGTAGTGGGGAATTAAACCGGAGGGGGAATTATTCCGTGGGAGGAATTAAAACGGGAAATACGGTAAGTGTTGTAGTGCCATGGACCGTGCAGTTGCAATTCAGAAGATTGCCTTTTTTTAGCAGCTTGCAAAGTATAGTTTAGGTAGTTGATAGAGCTAGAACAACAGCCACTAACAGTAGTATACTTTAGACAGGGTTTTGTGGAGATTCGAAATTTGGGTGGGCAAATCTGCCAATGACAGGTAGCGATCCGGGAGGTAAACGGAAAGGGATAAGATGGGTGGATTGTCGTCATCAACCGTTTCTTGTAAATGTTTTTGAAATATTGCAATGCCTACTAGTATAATTAGTTTTATGTTACAAAGACCAGAAGATGTGATATGAAAAATGTTAATCGGGTCTTTAGTTTATGCAAGACATGATTGTGAAAAAGGTGTATCCATATATTATTACTCGTCTCATTTCTTTTATCAAAAACTTTGCTTTTCGTGGAACAATACTTTCTTTTTTTAATCAAAAAGTACATTTATAATTTTAAACTTGGCAAGTTGATTTATATTACTACTGAACTTCTCTAGGCTGTCATCCCTTATCATATTCATTATAGCAGTTTATTGTACTACGAAGAAATAAAATAAATAGGGGTTTTCAAATGTTAGGCTTTACCAAATAAACCCTAATCGTATCATTCTTCCTTACAAATAGACCCTTTCACGTGTAGTAGTAGCCAAGTAGCCTTGTTAAATCTTCTGTTAAAATAGAGCCGCAAACGCCACCGACGGAACTGTACAATAAGTAGGTGATAAGTTTACATCACTACAAAACTAATCAAGTGGTTTAGTTGAATTTGTAAACTAATTATATTAAACACGGATGAATAATGTAATTCGCACTCTACGATACACTCCGTTTTATTTGTACAATTATGGGTGTAACATCATATGACTCAATAATGACATGAACGGGATTTTTTAGTAAAGTTCAAACGAAACATGATCATGATCTCAAACTTGTTTCAGTAAATTATAACGTAAAATACAAAGGATCTTTCAACAATTCGGAAAAGTAGAGACAAAGTAATGAAACAATATGCAACTTTTTCATTGCTGTGTCTTAGGCATTATGTCAGTTTGTTTAGAGAATTTTCTATATTAAAATTCCGAGAATTCAAATTAATGCAAATTGAAACAACAATAGCCTTCAGAAGTGTCATAAGCACCTCACGATAAAAGATACAAGCATTATGGAAAGACCATATGTGCCTTAAATAATGGTTACAGCATGTTAAAGTAATTTCGATAATCTGGAATGACAATTATCTTGTTTGATAATTATCTTTTAAACAATACAAGTGTAATCTTACATTGAAAGATACACAATTGCAGTACTCGTTCATTCGTAACTTGCATACTTCCGGCTGGTTTGAAAAGCTCTTTATCTATAACTTACACTTTTCCAAGAGACGAGTCACGAATCATGAAGGCTATCGCACCTCGCAGCTATAAAAAATGAAAGCAAAAGTCTTCTTGAAGGTGAAACTCTAAATTATTACATCATCTCGGTCACACGCAACAGTAAATTATTGAAACTGTACACATCCTGCCTGCACTTTTCGGCCATTCAAATCCAAATTTCGAAAGTTACAGTCCATTCCTTTCAAATCCAGGTCAACGTGTATAATGTAGCTATTTAACTTGCGTTGCGACACAATTCAAACAACTCTGCTTTTCTGGAAGCTTTCAGCAACTTTCTTCATACTCTGAATCAACGTTGTGTACGTGTTCCTTGGACTTGCAACTGAAACATAGGAATAGTTAAGAAATAAAGAAGCTCTGCTAGCTTATAGTTGTTACAATCTATATTATTTATATTGCTTTATTTACGTCTTTATACTTTACATCTTGATCACTCACTCTCTACTATCTTCACTGACTAATAATAACTCCTTCCTTTTCTGATTTCCAAATCCGATCTCTTATATAATCTTCTACTTTACCTAAATACGCCTCCTTATTTACAGTAACAATTAACTAATTATCATCTCCTGCTTACTTCATTACATAACTTCAACATTATTCATAAATTCTATTCCTGCTTGTAACAGTAGCTATGTATTTTTAAAATCGCAGGTGGGAACTCCTGAAAGCTGAATGTACCCTACTCTCACGTATATAATGAAAGCACGAGAAAGTTTATGTTCTAGATTAATTTATTGGCTTAAAATCCGTTGTTTCTCATGATATTTTTATTTTCAGAGGAAGCGAGGAACGTAATGTGACGACGAGCTTATACGGATTGGTAACAGGAGCAACCCCATTGACAGTAAGTTCATCCGGCGGTGCGACACTAGTTGTAAACGCAAGCCCCTACCACAACCTCACACCCACACTTCATCACCTACACCCTTTGAGCGTCAGTGTGGGGAGCTCCAGTGCTGCAACCAGTCCGCATCACCACCCCCACTCCCAGTCGCAACCCCAACATCATCCCCAACAGCAACAACCCCATCATCATCAACCCCACCCCCAGCCATCCCACCACCACCACACCAAAATTCAACACCAGCAGCATAGTAACAGAGGCGGAAGTCGTAGACACGCCAGTAGCCACAAGCCCAGCAGTTCCACGTCTAGTAATCACAGTCAACAAAGTTACAGCCATATCTCGACCAGCGGTGGGGGTGGTGGGGGATTAGGACACAGAGTTATGACATTTGACATGAGGGTTGACTCCTCACCTTCTCCATTTCACAACAGTCATCAAACAAAACACTACAGCAACCACCACCATAATCATCAGAGTCATCATCGAAAGAAGAAACTTCCCATCACGTAAGTTCACTACCTTATGTCTTGAATAAGGACCGGGGCTACTAATATATTTTGGGGGTTTTAAGGTTAAAATTCAGCATATAATTAAACAAGGCTTGTGGGGTTATTCATAGTAATTAAGGGGGCTAGTACTCGCTTCTACTTTAGGGCGGCCACTAATCAAGACATACGGTATTTGCTTTTCTTCACTGTCTGTCTGTTTTGAAATATATTTACTAACTTTACTATCTTTCTGTACATGGGATGCTCCAAACTATGGAGGGAGCATCTCAATCTGTATCCTCCTTCAATTTGCAAATGGCATAAGCTGGAGGAAAGATCTTTTACTCTGCATAATAAATGCCAAAAACTCAACGAATAAATATGCTACAGATTTATGCAAATAGTTGTAAACACACTATAGTCTTTATAACTATATTTCCTCGAGGAAATGCAAAAACTGTCGCTGCAGTAAATAATGACCTTTTTTCTTTTCCACCTTTAAAGGGACGTATTTTTGTACGTTACGTATCTGTCGAAAAAACCTTTTGAGGTACATTCCTCTACTGAAGGTAGGCTACGGCCAGCTTACGACTTTCATGCTTTATTTGGGTACAAACTTCAACTTTTTAAACTGAGTAACAGTTGTACTGACTATAATTGTAACTTAACCACAAACCTCAAGCGGGCTCACTCGCTAGGTGCAGAGCGGTAATAGTTATAGCCCATGGTTGTCAGTGAAAGTCCTATTTTACAAATAATGTAGCATTTTCAGCTTTGTACAGAAAGAACTTTGCGGTTTATTGTGTAACTGTACTTTTTAATTTACTTAAAATAATAGGTCTCGCTTATCAAATAAATTCAATGTACAATAACTACTCATTTCCATTCAATGTTAAAGTTTGTTGTATTATTATCCACAAATTTATGTCATCAAAACTACAGGGCATGGAACGACCCACAATTGATTTTACCTCAGTTAACTTTCAATACAAAAGTTTCAATTTGACCATTTCTAGAAACCAATTTTTAACCGATTCAGCTCGGCTTATCTTTACGTCATCGCTTGTAAAACTATTGGGACACTTTCAAAGCTTACTCATTGATGATACCATCATGTTTCCTTGTATTATTCGTTTATAACCTGGAGATATATGATAAAAAATTATAAACAACAGTTATTAGACTTTCACGAGTAGTGCTTAAGCTAGCAGTAGCAAGTTTACCAGGTAAAAAATCAAATGCTTGGTAATTGGACCTCCTGATATTAGTCCATAAAAAGTTATACATGCCATTCGGCCATCCATGAAAGTTACATTGGGATTGGGAGAAAAGCAAACCCATAGGAATGCTTTTTTTTTTTACATAACAATAGGTAGCCATACCAAAGCCAACGAACGACTTCAGCCTCAATGCTAATTTACTTATGGCAAATGGTCATTACTTCATGTACTGCTAATATTAATATTCACTGAACAGTAGCTAATGAACATAACAATGTTCTGTTGTAAATCAATATAAATACACAGAAAGTACAGTAAATCCTAAATATGCTGTCACTGTAAGAATATTGGGGGTTTCAAACTCCACACGAATATCGTGATATCGTATATGCGGCTGGTTATCATCCATCCATGACCTTGCCACAAAATACATCCCTTCCAACTATCACCAGAAACCTAGAAAGTTCACTATTAACTTCGTTAGTCATGGAATTTAGTCCAGCAGTTGTCAATAATGTTACGTCAACCTGTAAAATCTTGCTCCACTTAGATTTTGCTAATTTTCTGTGAGATCCTATGATGAGAATAGGAGACTAATCATTCATACTGAATATAGCTAGAACCTAGCTATGCCAATGCACAGGCCCATCCCAACTAGGTACTAGTATTATGCATCTTATAAAAAATTACTTCGGAAAGCATATAAAATCTTGAGTCCTGAAGTCGTAAGCTTTTCCTAAATCCCTTTCCAAAAATTCAATCTTAACTAAAAGTACTTCACAGAAGTCAAAGTGGAAATTAGATACGTTTTTTATTGCACAACTACTGGTAGAATTTTACAATAAAAATTAAGTTTGTGTTATTTTAATTTTACAATTTTGTCTGAATAAAAGGAAAGCAGTCCAAAGCTTTCTTTCTACGCGTACTAACTTGGTTTTAATGAGTTTACAAATTGTTTGCTTCCTTTGCTGCTGCTAAAACAGTCTTTGGCATCGTCTCGCTGCACCTGTTTAGTTTAGTAATTGCTAGTTGTTAGCTTACAGCTTATCGTTTGATGTCTCCGAAACAAATGGTTATGCTGGTCAGCTATGTTAGTTAGTCAGGTATTTCTACGCAAATTATGGAAGATAGGCACGATTGTTTTATGTGGCGACAGTCCTATGCCTACTCAAACAATCTGTAATCGTTGGATGTCGAGTACCAAGTCCTGTTGAAAGTTTACTGTATAGCGACAGCCGTTATTGCGTTTCGGGAGAACTCTATTAATTTGCTTGCAACGTAAATACTTCAATAAAAACGACACGCTACTTAGGTTGAGTTTTGATATTTTATGCAGACTGGAATATCATGTTCCGATACAGGTCTCCGTCTCATCTAAGCTGCTAAATTTTACCTACTTTTAGGCTTTAAATTATGTTTATCTTCATGATAGCAATGCTAGTTTCCAAGGAATTATCGAAACTAATACTTAATATGAATGAGTAGAATAACAAAAAGTAGAACAGGGTCATTTCAGTAGAAAAGATGGATCCGAATTGTATTAAAATAGATCTATGTGGATGCCTGTACGCATGGATTGAAATACCTAAACTATGTTTTTAAGTTATGGCAAAACTCTATCTGATAAACACCAACCACAACCTGGACCGGGTGGTTTGCTGTAGCAGAGATCTTGTGAAACAATGAGTTATTGAAACTATTATGAGTAACCGAAACTAGGTGGGATCTGGGATGGTAGAAAGTTTTAGGGCTTCATACTTACGAAGCTGTAAGGTATTAAAACCACTAAGGTGAACGAACATTTTGGCAGAGCTGTACAATTCAGCGTTGTTTTGTTGGGCTGCTGCGGCGTTCATTTTATAATAAGTGTAATTACAACTTTCACTGAAAACAATAATATAAGGGAGTGAGCAGGATCTGGTTTTGTCAATCGTGATGCTTCCCAACTTATTGTTTCTAACCAAAGTGTCGATATGTTTCACTTTATTAAATAGTATTAAGCATATCAAACCAACCACCGAATGGCATACCACGGGAGGGCCACACTCACTGTGTGTTGAGTTTTGAGTACGTACAATATTTCTAGTGGAAATCGTTTTTACCAGCAAGTTACAGTAAGTTAACTGCTTGGCAAAAACAACTCATGGCATGCACTATTTGTTAGCACTACAAACTATCATATAAAACATTTAGTTGTCATATATAAGCTTTGTTTTTTGTGTAACAGTTTCCTTTGAAGTGATTATTCACACATCGAATTAGTGTATTGTGCCCTTTTAAGTATCATTTTAGTCCCCATGGACCTTGTCAGTAATTTCACCCTTTCAATTGGCACCTCACATGCTAATTTAGGTCCCTTTTTAAGTCTTTTAAACCCCAGTCGAGTCTTAAATCATCCTATGTTTATAGTTTTGATTTGATGATAGAGCAAAAATAACCTTGCTGGTGGTTTTTGCCTTGATATGTGGATGATACCTGTCAATTAGACCCTTTTGATGAGCCTATAGTGTCACATTTCACGTAGTGACGATTAGCATTCAACATACTAGTGGTAATCACACGAAGTGATACCAATATTATTCGTTGCAAAGTTTCAATCGTATCTTCCAAAGCTTTGATATTGTTTGAATTCGATAAGAAGCCGACGAGCGAGTAATAAATATACATTCATTCATTTCAGCAGAAAGTCAAGCTCTTCTGTAAAGTGACTCAAGTTTTGAGCCTCAATGCTCAGGCCTGAGCCAACGCAACTCAACCAGAACTTTCTTTGATCTGGAATACTTATGCATTTCCTCTAAAACGCGTTATTACTGTTCGCTAAAAAGTATATGCCTTCTTACTTATTAAATATCTTGATAAGCTATTAATGAGACACAAAGTACCACTTAAAAAGAAGTTTAACTAGAAATGAGGAAGCTAAACAATTGAAATCTTTTTTGTTATTTCACTGTCAATAGAAGGTAAAAAGCAAGAACTCTTTCTAAAGTTTGTAAAGTCCATTTTTCTACAGATTTCAAAAGAAAGCATGCAGAAATTGTTGTGGAAACTCGGCTTCCATAAGTCACTAAGCATGCAGAAATTGTGGTGGAAGCTGGGTTTCCACAAGTCTCTCTTTCGATGGCATCCGATCCCTCGTATGGTTTAGGATATATGAATATTTGTATGTTGATTACGAAGCTTACATAAAAAGCTACAGAAGTGTCCGGTAGAGTTTTATTAAGTTAAAGTTTAGAATTATACAAACGAGATTTAAGATAAGGTTTGTTAGAGATTGTAAAGTGAATGTAACATTAAAGTGGATGTATTAATTAAATGTATAAATATAAAATTAGTATAAATTAGATGTATAAATTACAAAGAATCCTCGAAAATATATCGGAGGATTTTCGTGGGTTGTAGTTTTAATTTACTCACCGTCGGGAACAGTTTACACGGTGAAGGTCTTATGAAGCCATTCCATTGGGTCATAGGCAAGTGGTCCGTTCAAAACCGGTACCTTACCCATCCGATCAATCATTTCTTATCTGAGTTAAGGGTTTTATCTTTTCGGAGCCTTATCATCAAACTAACCTTACATCATCGTAATAAAAACCCCAACAAGTTTAAACTCGCTTTCAACGGAGATTTACTGAATTGCGTTTTGTGTAAAATAATGCATGGAATATTGAATAATGTTAATTTGTTTTTATGGAAGGTTTATTTTTTTACAATTTAACTGATGTTTCAATGGACACTCTACATGACCTAATATTTCTTTCACAGAATAGTTCAGGCTAACATATTAAATAACACATAACCGCGTTTAGAACTCATTTAATATCCGTAAATTGAAGATTTACTTTTCAATTTGTTTCCAAAGTCGGGGGAGGAAAGTTGAGAAATTACGGACTGAAAATACGAAAATAGAGTACTGAACCTGTAATATGTAATAAAATGCACCTAAAATGAATGAATGAATCATAAAACAGCGTTTAGGGGCTTCTATGGCGTATCTCCGAGACTTTATCCAAAACAATTCAATACCTTTTAGTTGAATACCTTTCTGGTTAGATGTATTCAAAGCATTTTGTAATCCTCTACACTTTCGCGATCTATATCTTTGTGCCTTCATTTCAGATTTCACCCTTCTTAGCACTTTTACTTGTTAGTTTGGTCTTAGCCACCCACATCCATCCTTTACAGGGATAGATACAATTATATAATACCAAGGCAGCTTTGCTTGAAATTTAAATGGGATTCATAATAAAACAAGCAAAAAATAAGCCTCCTTCATCCCTCAAGAAATACGATTCTTTGTTGTTGGGTAAAGTAAAATAAAGAACGAAATTGCCGATACGGGACTAGAAAATCCTAGCTGCTCTTTTACTTACAGTGAAACCTATACTAATGCCCATATTAATAATGAAAAATTGCATACGTAGAGTGCAAGTTCCCACTCACCTTACAGGTTTTCATATAAACCATGAAAAATTAACCCCACTCAACTTTGACCTCACTCAAACTTACTTTTAAACGTACACTCAAATTTCCACTCACAATCCCATACTAATAATAAAAAATTGAGTGTCCACTCACACTAAAAAAAGTTTACTCATCTGAAATTGAGTATGAAAATGAATGAGAGAAATTGAACTACAGAACTACCTAGTAAGTTAGACATTTTCATTATTAAAATGGGCATAAGTATCTCTTTCAGTTAACATACGTGAAACAATGCATAGTAGTCTGACGGATTTAAAAAAATTAAGACAAGACCATGCCTCGTTAGTTTCATCTAATCCGTTCTTTTTTAAGGCTTAAGCAGTTATAGCATCCTCTAAAAACAGATCTGATGCAACAATTTCTCACTTGTTGCTGGATTTTCACGTCTAGAATACTAGTATGTCCTGTCTTTTCTAACCACTTAATTGTTAACACTTACTTTAATAAATTATTCACATCTCTTCATTGTATCATCCATAAACAAGGTTTATGCATACAGCTTACTAGCAACTAGGACGGAATCCGTTTTACAGCTTATCTTTTAACAACAAAAATAATTTCAGAAAATTTAAACTACTATAACGTTGAACAAAGCCCTAGCCTAGCGGTACCCCATCCTTATTTGTACTCAGGTTGTCCTAACTAAACACTAAACAGGATTATAATTTAATCTTAATATTTTAAAGATGCATCTAGAAATATTCCGCCTACTCAAACATTCCGTTTAAATAAATCAAAGAATATTTTTTCAGCTTCTTCTTCAGCAGAAATGCTTCTATCTTTATTTACTTCATCCTTTAAAACCTCTCAGATCTAAAGCCACTACCACCAACTCTTATCACAGCAAATACCTTTTTCATGCAAAAAGTAATTCTTCAAAGACAATGTAGAAAACTTTTCAAAATATATTCATCATTTAAAACTTTACCATCAAAATTCATCAGATTCATCCCTGAAAAACCCGTAATATTCTTAATTGTATTCATATCTATAATTTTAAAGCTAAAAGACTAAACATTATATTCCACTCCGAGACTCCTGTGTTTAAAGAACACAAAAGCTTACTCAGTCATGCTGTTTTGGATTTTCATGAGCAATAATGAGTGCAATCCATACCTCGCTGATAATACTCCTACATGTTAAGTATCAAATTAGTCTATATTAGTACGAGTACGTGACAGAATCAAGTTATAACAGGTTACTCAATCTTATAGTTCAACTTGGGGTTTAGTTTGAAAAAAATAAAAACAAGCTTCAAACTGCAAAAACTTCAACTAGTGAGTTTATTTATTGGCTAGAGCGGGCCTTTCTCTCGCATACTTCTTCAGGCTTAACCTAGAGTTTTTTAATCTTCATTTATAAAAATTATTGTTAAAATGTAAGAACTCAAGAGTAAAAGTAAAAATGATCGAGAAAGATGTAGGCTTTCTTTTAAACAAGGAACAGTCGGGGAAAGGAAGTTTTAATTTCCTGTTCATAAAGCAACAGGGAAGAAGTCAACCGGAAAATTAATATGCTTGGGCACGCCTGCTTCTATGCCCTTTCCCTTACCTCTCTCGCTCTCACTTTAGATAGGTGGTTTTTTATTTTATTTTTAGAAACTTTGATAAAAAACCAGCCTTTCGTTATGCAAAGTAAACAACTTGAAAGTAATGGTTCATCTCTCTCAATATAACTCATGAAAACTCTACTAATAATACAAAGTTTGTAGGCATGCAGACTACGAACTTTGTCGACAAAGAATACAATTTATCATGTTTTTATCTTCTGTGTGAGAAAGATTTTTTTAAAAGATAATTTCTATAGTTTTGTCTACTGTGACTGCCAAAATTTGTATTTGTTATTTGCATGGTTTAGGGCCAATCTGTGATAACAAGGATATCATATGAATGATATTATTCCTCGTTGTTTCCACACAGAGGACGGGATAGGTAACAACGGCCGTCTATTTCACGGGCAATGAGGTTTTAATTTTAACTAGGATAAAGACTGGAGAGGAAAGGGGATAAATAAGTAAATTGGGACTTTTAAGGAGAGAGTTACTGGGCGGAGAGCGATTGATCCGCAGGATAGCATACAGTTTGAGCTGGTCGCACCAGCTAATTGATACGCAAACCACCTTAGATACGAATATCTATGCTAATTGCCTGCACCTCACAAATGTTAATATTTCAGTCAATCCTTTCTTCGTTCTTTCCTTATCGAAATTTTTGGTTGCTTAAGGATCAACGTTGACTCGATCCCCGGTAGCTCAGTAGACTAGGTATAAACCATAGCCCCTTCTGTAGGACCGAATGTACAAGTATAAAACGGATAAATATAGTTTGTAACTATTTTGATTATTGTAAGTGGATGCATAAAGTTTTGTTATCTATTCATGGTATATTGGCATATTTAAACAGGATATCAAAACCAGTATTCTAGTTATAGTTTCAGAAGTAACGAATTTACAAATTTCAACCTTAGAGAAAGTTAGTAAGGTTTTCTTACTTAAGAGTAAGGAATGCTAATTTGCAGGGGATTTTTACTGCCGTGGTAAAGGAGCATTCTAGGAGAGTATAGTGCTACACGCACTAAGATTAGAGCAGCGGCTGGCGGTTTACACCGGTTTATATTGAGAAGACATATTATATAGGGGATCCAGGATCAAACAGAAGAGTATGAGTGGTTTTCAGATTCATTTTTTCCTTCTTGCAAAGAAAAGTAGTTAAGTAGATTGATTGATCTTGTAGGAATGGATGCTGTCAAAGAATATATGCAAATACGGATATAGAGTTACAGAAGGAGGAGGATATTGAAGTTCCTTCGGGACGGGAAATAGCCACCCACACTTGAACAGAAGTTGATTTCATACGATGAGAGTTTTTTTCTAGATTACTCTTTTAGGTGATTAGACTAACAGATCAAATCTAGGTAGTGGGTAAGTTATGCAGTTAGTTATCTTACTTTCTCTAGAGCTGGAGTGGAGCAATGAGATGTTGTTTCTGGAAAATGTGAGTCAACATGAGATCGGGATGGCATATGGTTAACTATTCGGTGGTTATAATTTATGCATTTATCTTAGCACATGTTTCGTCAATACCTCGATTATATAAAAAATTGCATTTAACCAAAATCACTTTGGTTAAACCGACCAGAGTATCCGAACAAACGAAAATACTTATTCAATCAAAGGTGGTTAGATTGGACAATAATACTTCTAGTATTCTCTTCTGAATCAATGCTTATACTACCGACTTGACAATAAGCACTGGGTGTTAAAACTACCTAAAATGTAAAAGTGTATGCAGAATGTTTCAGACTTTCTCCATGGTAAGTGGGAAGACTTGCTCGGAGACTGTTTTATCTGACTCTCCAATAATTTAAAGTGTTATGTTGGTTTGGTTTTAATGTTTGTACAACTCACAATATTGAAATACTCCTCGTTACAAAACCATGCTTGCAGTTCTTTAGGGGAACTTCTTATACCCTTTATCGAGATTAGCAACATTATTGCATATGCTTTATTGCTAATTAAATCTGTCATTCTCTTGGTCCACCGACTAGGTATTCATAAATAATGTTTTAAAATTATTTGATTTACAGAAAGGTAGAAAGTGATGATTCAGAAACATGCAGCTCTCGCCGAACTGCTTCACCAACTGATGAGAGCTCAAAAAAGTAAGCCAAAGTTCACCATTTACAGTTAAATTTATATTTACTATCGGCTAAATCCTGGAGATAAGCTAATTTAGTTCAGTTGTCTAAATTTGAAAAATTTAATTAGTGAATTACACTGGAGATTAAGGGATAGAAGAGATGGTTTATTAAGAGGCGCGACACGGTCAAACATCAAATATGGGAGTATCTTGATTGCGTTGGAAGTGTCTCAATAAGACATTACACGCGGTATAGGGTCCGTGACCTTATATCTTGAATGCGTTTTTTTCTGAAAGTATCTATAAAATTGCAATAGACATCGCGCGCACACTACTCACACATCGCGCGCTCACTACGGACACATCGCTCTTAAACTACTCACATCAGACAATATTCATCCCTGCGTTACGTGCGTTTACAAAGATTTATTCTCCGGAAACATCGCGCACTCCCTCCGGACCCATCGCGCGCTCACTACGGAAACATCACGTGCTCACTACGGAAACATCGCGCAGTCCCTGCGGAAACATCGCGCACTCCCTCCGGACCCATCGCGCGCTCACTACGGAAACATCACGTGCTCACTACGGAAACATCACGTGCTCACTACGGAAACATCGCGCAGTCCCTGCGGAAACATCGCGCACTCCCTCCGGACCCATCGCGCGCTCACTACGGAAACATCACGTGCTCACTCCGGAGACATTGCACGCGCACTCCTGACACATCGCGAGCCCACTCCAGGCACATGACGCGCTCACTCGGGACACATTGCGTGCTCACTTCGAACACACCGCGCGCGCACTCTGAGCCCACCACGCGCTCACTCCGAACACACCCCGCGCTCACTCAGAACACATCGCGCGCTTGTTTCAATCACAACAATTTCACCCCTTTGCTACGCCCGTTTACAACGGTTTATTTTTTTGTTATAATTCCCCACGTTGAAATTTAAAGTGTTCCTGTTGTGGCAGATTTCCTTTGGTTAAATATCAATATTTTATTCGTCTCATTGAAACCAAAAGTACAGGTTTAGTTATTTCCTAATTTAGAGGTAGGTAGGTATGAAACATTAATGAAAACGATAATTAAAACAGTCTAGTGAGGCCTTTTTGATGGTATCACGAAACCAATGATTTACCACGAACTCGTGAATATTTATGAATTTCGGATAATACATCGTTCTCAGCCAAAAGCAGCATTAATTAATTTATTAACTTTTCCAGATTGTATACATAAATAGTAACCAAGCAAATGATCAAAACAACTTTGGCTCTTCAGGGAATGGTACTATTAACTATATATTAATCCTGAGGCATATTTCCATTTTTTTTATTTACTTCCGTAGAATAATTCTCAAAATGTCGAGCCGAGTAAAAA
Source organism: Hydroisotoma schaefferi (assembly GCA_034682405.1). Classification (NCBI taxonomy): domain Eukaryota; kingdom Metazoa; phylum Arthropoda; class Collembola; order Entomobryomorpha; family Isotomidae; genus Hydroisotoma; species Hydroisotoma schaefferi. The sequence continues at coordinate 35,096 of JAQFZX010000261.1, forward strand.
TTGTATAACTCGTCTTTCAAAACAAAATTATAGCTTAAATATTGCCTGCAGTCAATAGAGAGTTATGAATTAATGTTGAAGCAGCTTTTGGGATATCACCATTCACCATAATATTCTTCGTATGATATCATGCTTTTGATCTAATGTCATCGAAGTTGTGACCAATCCAATTAATCTCTCGTTTGCTAGCCAAGCAAGCACAATTTACTATTAACACACAAATGAGATTAAAATGTAGCCAAGAAAAAGCCGGTTGAGCAAATTGCAATTTCATCTAATCACATAAATAAATGCTACATACGCATGGTTTGTAACTTTGGGCAGTGTCTGTATATGAGTAAATATTCTACTCGTCATTATGGTTATTTATTTGGTTATAATATTTTCTTCACTTTATGATCAGACAGAACCACAGCGAGATCGAGAAGCGTCGTCGTGACAAGATGAATACGTACATATCTGAACTGTCGGGAATGGTCCCGATGTGTAGTGCCATGTCCAGGAAATTGGACAAATTGACCGTTTTAAGAATGGCCGTTCAACACATGAAGACTCTAAGGGGATCTAGAGTTAATTCTTATACCGAAGGTCATTACAAGCCTCCTTGCTTGACTGATCAGGAGCTCAAACATCTCATCCTTCAGGTTAGTACTATAAGCGTTACCGAACAACTTAGCCGCTGACAATCTCAAATGTCGGGTACAAGTTAATTCACCATTCTGGCAAATACTGAAAATTATAATGGTTGCTGTCAAAATACAACTATTGGTGAGTTGTACAATAATTAAATAGGTCTACTACCATCAATAGGGACTGCTATTGCTAAAGGAGCAAGTAATTCTGAGACATACGTTACTTGTTGTTTGAGCTTTTTGTGAAATAATACAGTATTTTAACTGGAAATACAGGAAAAGTAAAATAATAATGGTTTGTTAGCAGACAAAAAGAGAAAGTAGGCTGTCCGTAAAAACTCAACGTATGTTTAGTATAAAAGTTCTAAGAAATGCTCAACTCAGTTTTGAAGTTAGTTTTTAATGAAAACTTGTAAGTTTATCGGTGATACAGTATCAACTTTCTATGAAGTAGTATAATAAATTTTCTACTCATAAAGCAAATTAGTTCAATTTCAAATGAGAAAGTACGGAACTGGTAGCTTGTTGACATGTATTTTAGCAGGGAAGTCTTTGAACGTAACTTGAAGGGTGTAACTGATACATTTCAGTTTACACACGTTACACGTATTTCAGCTTGCAGGTATTGACATTGGCTTCAGAGCAAATTGGCAAGGAATAAACTGATGAAGTATACATATTTTACATTAATGAATTAGATTTCCAAGAATTTATGTGTATACATTCAACATACTTATGGGTTCACTGCTAATACAATGCACGTCTATGGTAGTTTCGGTATTATTTGTATAGAGGATTGAATCGGAGGAATTGTTTTAATGGACGTCGTAGCCTTGTATCTACTCTGTAGTGGAATGGGAGGGAATCAATTAATTTCCGTTCCCTATTTGTTTCCTTGTTCTCTTGAAGTTTTGAATAAAAAATAAGCGGATAGAGTTACTTTGATTTTGCTTTCCCATAACATTCCTTATTTTATGCGAGGACATTTGATAAATATTTTTAAGGGGTCTCGGGAGATTACTATCCTCATCGTTATGAAACTAATCAAACCAAAGTAGAGTCCTGTGTGGCATGTTTTTTTTTGCCATTTATAAACTCACACCAAAGGATGTGTCGTCTTCAAAGAAATTGAATGCTAAATTCTTTATACGTTTTTGAAAACTTATGACGACGGCAAGAAACTCCCGACGTAGATGTTAATGTATGCTTGATGGAACGGATTAAAATTCATTAAATCCCAATACCAAGAAAATAAATGCCTCTAAAACTTCAATGACTTACACAGCCAAAAAATCATGTTATATTTCTAATCTACGCATTTCAGTCGGCAGAAGGATTTCTGTTCGTCGTTGGCTGTGATAGAGGTCGACTTTTATATGTCTCGGAATCCGTATCCCAAGTGCTTAACTTCTCCCAATCGGATCTCTTGGGTCAGTCTTGGTTCGACATACTCCATCCCAAAGACGTGGCTAAAATAAAAGAACAGTTATCCTCATCCGACCTCGCCCCCAGGGAAAGGCTTATCGATGCCAAAAGTAAGTTCAAATGTCAATCTGATCCTCTGAGAATTCAGTGACTGACCTTTGGATGCTAATACTAAATACCAAAAAGTACCATCACTGAAAACCTTTTATGCTTTCTCTGAATGGATCTCCTCCTAAAGCTTGTTGAAGGATACATGTAAAGTAAAGGACAGACAACTAATTGTATTAAAATTATGTCATACAACAACTAAGTATATTTTAGCTACATCTCGCTTTTTAATTGCTAATTTTTATGACTTCAGTGAACGTGGTTGAAAAAGGCTTTTAATATTAGATTCTCATGTAAAATGAATTAAACAGATGAAATCGTAATGCCAAAACAAAATGCTTGATTAGAAAGTATTTAGGCAACTTAAAGGATAAGGTTGGTTGCGTACTATCAGAACATGAGGTAACCAAAACCAACAATTACCTTGTAAACACTTGAGTTCTTTGCCCATTAATTCTATCCTACCTTATTTTTTATCTTTGTGGTCATAACACGTGCCGTGGTCAATTTATATCGTACACACGATAAGAACAAGTGACGGAAATTATATATTCAACCTAAATTAATAATAAGTAATTTCTAGGAAATTTTTACATCGCATCGGTTACTGGTTTCTTCGTTTCTTTATCGGCAGACAAATGTTTTTTTTAAACGCGTCTGCACAACTTTAAGTTAGTTTTTCCAGCGTTGTCTATTATTATTTACTAAAGCTACTATTTAGTAGAACGGGAATACGAACCGATATAGGTTATGTTTACGAATTTTACCATAATTTTGCCACTAATAGCAGCTATAAAGCTATTTTTGGAGTCATGAAAATGCCTGCTGAATTTAATACAGGAAAGGTACAAAACCTGAACATATTTTTGCATGCAGACAGTTGAAATACAAAGATAGATATTTCTCTCTGAGGTTAAAGCACTACGTTAATGAGGATCGCAAGTGAATTACCATTAATATAAACGAAGGCAGTTAGACGAGGGTGGGCAGATCGGGTTACTTTTCTTGAGCAACAGGTCCATACTAAATGCAGGTTGAAGATTTAACTTCCTACTCTAGTTTCCATCTGAATATCCACCACTATTAATTAATGTGAAATTTTACACCTACCAAGCAAAATAGGAAATGATAGGAGGGAAACGCTATCCTGTCAGTCTACGTCTGCTTCAAGTTTGAAGTTGATAAAACAGAAAAGGCATCCAACGTCGTTATACCGGTTTTAGTTCCCCCTTTAAGCAACTTTTCCCTGTAAATGAGAATATTGCAACAAAAATTACTCGGGGGAATTAATTCCGGAAATACGGTATATTAGCTCCGCTCTCAAATTTTCGTACTGGTTTTGCTAATCTCCTCATTAATAAATTACTGTTTGTTTAATTTATTTTACACACCCGGGAGTTAACTAGGACTGTCTTATTACACTGCGTTCGGGCAACGAATCTCCCATAATATGTAAAACTTTAGTTCTGCGGACCTCATCTCAATTCTCTAGGGTTGATAAAAGAAGGCTGTTTTTAAAGGGATCATGATTTAGGTAATTTTTGCATTATAATATAATTATTTGAGAAGCAGAGAACATGGAAAACTTTTGGGAAAAGTCTCCAAATCAACATAGATCAGAAAATCTGAAGAATGAACAGAAAAAAGGTTTTCTAAAAACTATACAGTATACGACATGAGGACTAACGACCGTCAGTCAGTGGAGTTGTTCGCTGGATATCATAGTCTGTCGTAAACTATAAATAGAGAAGTATTAGGAAGACATTACTGGAGACTAAATAAGAGAATGGATTATAAAAGAATTGCTTTGGGATTTAGAAAAAGTAATTCAGATTCATGATGCAAATACTCAGCATTTGAATAAATCTTTCAACAGTTTCCTGACTAAAATTCATAAAATAATTGAATGAATGAAACACGAAAATCCACCCCTGGTCAAAACAACTATTTTTACTTTTCAAAGCTTTCAGCCTCGTAACTTCCACTTTCTTTAATTATCTCAAACAGTAATTTAATCCCTCTGGATGTATGCACTTATGCAAATACCAATCCTATATCCCACGCACAAGACTTCGGGCTGTAGATTTTATGTCCCAGTAGCATTACAATTTGATTAAAAAAACACGTCCTCATGGTACGTATACTTGAACAAATACTTTGAAATAGTTGCAGAGAAGTTTTTGAAATCTTTTCTTCTTAATTTCATGCCATTTATCATGGCATATAGATACAACAGATCTACAATCAGGTAATTAGAATTTCATTGGATTAATTGCTAAAGTTAAGTCTCCTCTATAAAAACTAAAAACTAACTTTAAGCTAAAAAATGTACTTGAGTAATAATAAAGCCGAATGAGCATTAATTAATTACATTTTATCGCGTAGATTTCAATGTATGAATTTGCAGTGATAAGAGATCTACATATTTGTTGGCATTAACTTTCCTGGCGTGGGACGTTTCTTACTCGAAGCTTACAAAAACAAATACTTCTGATACACAATCTGGTGTCCTTGTTGGCACACAACGATAAGAGAAACGACCTTTCTGTCTCTACGTATAAATAACTACATTAACTGTACATTCTCGTATAAAAGCCCACATTAGAAGTCATATTTAATCGTGTGTGAAATTTGGACCTTAAAATCCTCAGAATTCGATAGCAACCTACCAGAATATAATGTTACTGTGAGGTTTGCAATGTACGAATTTGAAAGGTTAGAAAAAGTAATTAAACTCCCTTTTAAATTCTAAGTAAGACCCCATGATAATCCACTGCTACTTTTACTTAATGTGAAGGCATTGCATTGTTGTTCCCTATTCAGTAACGAGAAGATAAGTCTTGCAGGGTGATATTGAGCTAGTGAAAAAATATTCCCTACGGCTGAAAGTGGCTCAGCAGACTAAGCTCTAGCCTTGCGATTATGTAACTTCTTAGTTTTTACCTTTTATATGAACTTTTTGCGAATTTTACTCATCCCTGTAAAAAATAATGTAACTTTTCGTGGAATCAGACTTATCGCTCTGACTAGTTATCCTGGATAAACATTCACCCCTTAACATCTCTAACTTTAGTCAACCCTCGCAGCAGTAGTGGGTAGGTTAGCCTTTTCATTACGTAATACGGGATCAAATTAACTAAAAACAACATATGAATCCATCTGTCACATACCGATAAGAATATTCTATAGGCTAAGGAAGAATTAACTTTTTGCATTCCGCTCTTATTTATTCTGCATCATTTACTGCCTCTATTTCATATTTTGACCTTTTTCTTTGCTAAAAAAAATGAGGTCAATATTACCTAGTTATATCTACAGCGTAACTCATATTATGAATACTTTTTGCATTGCATTTTGTTGCATAAGAGAGAGAGCAAATAAGAGAATACAACGCAAATAGAACACTTCCCCACAGGAAACATGAGGCAGCAGCGTCCTATAACTAGATCTGTCAGGTTGTCAAATAAATCTCTTAAAAGAAGACTTTGACTCTGGATTGGATACATTAAATTATGAGAATTGAGAACAAATTCAGCCTTTGCAACTTGGCTACAATGATTTTTCATTTGTAGTAATTTTTCTCACACCACGTGTTCCCGTTTATTAATTTACTTTCTATCCTTATCAATTCCGCCCTGTAGCTGAAACGTGACTTATAATTATTGGTTTAATGTATGAAAAACGCTAACAACGATTGCTCATGGATCGTTAGTTGTAGTATTTTTTACCCATACAAAATGAAAACACACAAATAAAAAGGAGAGATTTTAACTGATGTGTATCTTCAGCTTTGGAAAATTTAATCACCGTATGCTTAAAGAATGATCTTAGGCTGAAGTAACGTAAATCAGTTCAAAGCTATGGTAGAAGTATTTCAGACACCGCCGTAATTGTCTATTTTATTTTGGATTTAATGGTTCGTTGAAGTTTTGCATAGAAGAATCGTTAGTAATCCAAAGGCAGTTGAGTGTAAGCATATTCTGTATCCTATTGCAATAGGTTACGTGTTCACTATTTCTGTTCAATGTTTAAAATACTTCGGTCCATCCATACCTTCCGAACTGTCCTTACCCGCCTGGCTGTAGACAGTGCTAGATTGTAGTTAAACTATCTGATAACTGCTAAGGACCTAATTACTCTTTATCCTAAGAAATTCTACAGTAAATAGGAAGCCATCCAGTAATTTAATGTGCTAACTTTTCACCCTTCCAGTATAGAATTCATATTACTTCTGCTTTACTGGGTTCATCATTGTTTTACCTCCTCCCCTCTGGGAGCCAAGACGAGTGGAAAAACATTGATCATTTTTCTAGCCCAACAGGGATTCTCTATGCTCATTGTGTTAGTTTCAGAACTGGAATTGACTTGCATTGTTTTCTAATGATTGGAATCGGAATGATGAGGAAATGAAATCGAAATAAGAGGAGAAACATAGTTTAAAAAATGAAATTATAGAAGAGTAATGATAACATAACATATCCGTGAGGGTATAAACCTCTTAACGGCGTTTGTTCACCTGTCCAGAGTTAGATTGGATGGGTTGGCGTTCAAGCGTTTTTATTTTGCTACTTATCGTTGTCGTCCCAGTATTCAAAGGTATTAATTTTGCATAAGTTTCAGCGTATTTATTGCTTGGAATTGGAGTAAGCTTAAAGCTTGATGAAACTTCTTTTTTTTCAATAAGATGATTTGGACATCAGGTCGCCATTCTATAAATGTCAACGTCAGTCATCAGTCTCTGCTGTTGACAATTCTATAGCAGTAGAAAATCTGAAATTAGGGAAAGTTGTTGGACTCGATAGAGAAGTAAATCTTTGTCAGCTTTTTCTAGCATTTTTCAAGCTTGGAGTTCCATCCTTTTTTATTTTTTGTAGTATAGATTTACAGTACTCTTAACTCATAACTTATATGCTTATTCTTGCTTCTTGGTAACGGTAATTTCAAACAGATATAAATACGTAGTGCTTCCTTCATAATTTCTTTGCTAGTACATTGCTATTTGTTTTAAAGGAGTAGAAAATGGCTTTCTGAATATGAGAAACTAAAAATGAATTTGTCACGTTTCTAGCAATGCTTCCGGTGAAGGGAAACGTTCCTCAGAAGGCAAACCGACTCTGTCCAGGAGCCCGGAGGTCTTTTTTCTGTAGAATGAAGTGTAGGACAGGTCTTGTCGTTAAAGAAGAGTCGGACAGTTCTTCAGGGTGCCATCGGCGTAAAAAGACTTCAAACGGTGGTATGTTCCTGTCCATTAAAAATCTAAGTAGCATATTCTTACCGTATGCGCTTTCAATTACCCTAGGGAAAACGCTTAAATAGTGTGAGATAGGAGGAATTTTGGTTTTTAACGTGTAAATGTTGAGGGTTGGTTGTTTAGAGGGTGAACTATTAAATGGGGGAATTAAAACCGGAAATAAGGTAGATTAAGAGCTTTTTCCACGGTACTTGTTAATGTCAAATGGTCATGCTTTCTGATGTCATAAATAATATTATTTTAAAAACGGTTGTAAATCTCTGTTATTTGTAGAGAGAAAATACTTGGTGATACATTGTACGGGTTATCTCAAGTCTTGGGCTAAAATAGGAATGGATGAAGGCGAAGGGGAAACGGATGACCCTTGTAATTTATCATGTTTAGTTGCAGTAGGTCGAATTCTCAAGCCAATTATGGAGCCTTCAGGAAACCCTCTCCATCGTCCTGTTACATTTATATCGAGGCATGCTATCGATGGAAAGTTTGTTTTTGTTGATCAAAGGTAGCTCTAAAACTAACAAGCTGTATAAATAACTTTACTTTCCTCTTTCTAAAAAGTCCCTATATGAATTTTGAGTTGATTAACTGTAATTTTATCTGTAGGACGACTTTAGTGGTAGGATTCCTTCCGCAGGAACTCTTGGGCACTTCCATGTACGAATACTTTCACCAAGATGATATTAGCTCGTTGGCTGACGTTCATAAAGCCGTTTTGCTAACAAATGACTCATTAACGACCGCTTTGTACCGATTCCGAACTCGAGATGGGAATTTTGTAAAACTTTACTCCACCTGGAAGGTTTTTAGAAATCCTTGGACCCGAGATATAGAATATATCATTGCAAAAAATGATTTGGCATCGTAAGAAACTTATTAACAAAATTTAATAGTTTTTTACGATTCTGTACATTTGAGCTTATTATAAAGATACTTCCTTTTCAATTATTATTATCTCCTAATCTTTTAAACCATGCAAAGCCTTATGCATAAACATGGTTGGTTGTCCTACCTTCTGTATGACATGCGGATGAATCTTACCCATGAATCTAATAAACCCACACGGGAATCTATAATTATGTACGATGTTTTTATTTTGTTGATCAAGTGAGTACACTAAATCTTGGACATTTAAATTTTCCGAGGAATTAATGGACATGGATGAAGAATGTGCGGACGATAATTTTAACCGGTATTGAATACGTCAAATGTCTAATACTTTCTTGTTTTCTCTCTCTTTATGGAATTTGCAAATGGTTATTGTTTCCAAATTCTGCTTGTAACTTTTAAACTCGGCCGAAAATGCCTTTAAAAGGGCATCTCCATCATTTGCTATGTAATCTACTTTAAATAAAAAGTTTCCTTGCTCAATCTTATTACGGTTTGAATCACTTAGTCGAGAACTGGACTTAAATGAGAGTGGAACCCCCAGATCTGGAGAATTATATCAGCCGAGTGGAGATTACGACTTTTTTAGTGGTGAGTCAATCGCAGGCATTCTTGAGTCCTCACCCTTATTCCCGTTGTTTTAAAGCCCAAAAAGATGCCACGCCATGAAAGATTGGCATACGCATAGCCCACGTTTGAGTTAAGCCCGTATTCAACAATTGAAGTAAAAAAATGACCTACCCCACCCCCAAGGTTCTCTTCAAGATTGATAATTCATTTCTAGCCGCAATTATAAATCTGACTCGACTTAAATCTATAAATTCAGGTAACGGTACTAGTGGTGGAGGTAACGGAGTGGCCAACAGGGATATCCAACAACTACTAAATACTCACGTACCATTTAGAAAAATAGGAGAGCAAATAGCTGACGAGGTAACGTTTTATTTCAACAAAAGTTTAATTTACAGATCTAAAATTGTGGTAAATAATTTTCGAAATTAACTATTTAGCCTCTATTTTGAATCTCAGGTCACAGATATTCATCGTCGTTCCGACACCTCCTCAAGTAACAGTCCAGTTTCTTTGTTGGACTCTGGTCAGTCGTCAGTTCAAGTAGGTGACCTTCGTCTCCACCAGAACCAGCCTCCTTCTCCTCATCCCCTCACTCCATTGTTGCCTGGAACCAGCGTTCGTGCTTCACAGCAGCGGGCCGGTGTTGTCCAAGTCTCTAATCAGTCCAACCAAGCTGTAGTACCCCAGCGTCAAGTTACCTTGCAGCGTAACGCTTGTTCTGTAAGCGATGGCGAGATTTCTTCAACCGGAGTGACTGGGGCAAGTCAGTCGGAAAGAGCTGCCGAGGGTTTGTCGTCCTTGTTAAGTAGGACTAATGATCCTGTTATTGGATCTGCAGCGAGTGGTGCCAATACACCCACTACCAACATAGCATCCAGACTCATTAGAGCCAACGGAAATAATAATAATGTTCTAAATGGACTGGAAAATGATCCCAACGTACTCAATGATAACGGTGAGTTCGAAATATTTCATGATCTGATTAAGACCGCATTACTGAATGCTCATCATTAGTCATAAAAAGGTATGGAAAAGTAATAAGAATACCCTTTGCGATTTAGACGAAGAAATGCTGTACATGATTGAAGATTCCGTTCTACCAGAATCCCCACATCAGTCTTCAACTGGAGATGGGAATGACGAGGCTGCCATGGCCGTAATTATGAGTTTACTAGAAGCGGATGCAGGTCTAGGGGGGCCGGTCGACTTCTCAGGCCTCCCCTGGCCTTTACCTTGATATTTAATAATTCTCTCTAGTCTAATTATGAAATAGATTCATTTTTATTTATAGATTTACAGAAGTCTACAAAACTATTTAGCATTATCGCACGACAACGTTTGCGCCATTGTCGTCTGCTTAAGGTCGTATCTTATTTAAGTTGGCATAAAGAGTTTACAAGATGTTTCTAAGAAATCCCTCTTGTACTCTGCACTTTTTGAGCCTAAGTTATATATTTTTTAATCAAACAGAACTGATATTCTAATCTGTATACTTTAAAATGTATTGTCTTAGATTTTGTTTTTGGTTACGTTGGGCTTCATGAAGGTATATTTGAATGATCTTCCCGATAGAAATACTTACTTAATGAGTCATTAACTTGGGTTTTTAATAATAATTTATTTAGACAGACAACAGAAGGATTCCGTCCGGTGGAGACATATCCTTCTCTAAGTAAAATTTTCGAACACTCTCCTCTCATCGAAGTTATGAACCTTGTGATACATAATTTACATGTACACGGCCCGTTAAACATATTAAAACCACAATGGATCATTAACATAAGTTCCTTTAGACTTCAGAGATAAATAGGCCAACGAATCCTAACGCCCCCTCAGCCGAACCACACCCAACATTTAATTCTTCTGTACTGTCTGTAGTAATGCAGTACGAACCAGATATCAGTCAAAGTCCAAGCAGGCGAAGATGCCTAAGCTCTGTAATTTAAATGGAGTAAAAAAGTCAAAGCCCCCATTCCTAATCGGACCTGGAACTTGGAACTGAAGATAAATTATACGAATGAATCTAAATAAGTTTACTCCCCACGGATCAACTTGAATGCGTTAAACATGGGTACATTTTAATAGAGATATTTTTCCTAAGGTCTTTTTTAAATACCGCAGTTAATTAACAACTACAATTGAATCTTCGAAGGTATTAATTAACATTTACTTAAGGAAATGCTGAAATGCGTGAGATTTTGATAGCATAAAATCCTTCTATAGCGTGTATGTCAAGACGAGCCAAATAGCCAACGTATTTCTTGTACCTATTTCTATATTTATTACATGACTAATTTCTAAAACATTTCGATACAATTTATCTCCGACTTATCTTCAGAGGTAGTTTAACTCCTTGTTTTTAGAAAGACAGTTAGAGTCAGTGCATTTGTATAAGATTACCATACAGACAGGGTACAAAAAGCTGAAGGTTCAAATTCATGAATCCATCATTGCCACTTTTCATGTGTCAAAAAAAATATTTTTTGTAAAAGAACAATAAGTCCTAGGCCTAGCTAAGTTGAGTTTAGTTTATAATAGTCTAGAGTGAATTAAGCTAGAATAGTCCAACTAAGTAGAAATAACTGTAAGTAGTATACCTATGTAAAAGTACAGATAAGTTTTCAAAAATCGAAAGCAAAAGGCAGCAGTATTGGAATTTTGTCAGAGATGCGTATGAATGAATTGATTTTTATGATTTTTTTTATAATATTTGCAGTGATTGCGATTATCCTACCTAGTAATCGGTTTCATCCGTCGAAGTTCTCAATAAGATGAGAACCCATTATGGTTAACAAGCAGAGTTATTTATTTATCTTTAGTTGACAGTCTTTAGTTCTGATTTCTTCGCATGTTTCATTTAATCCAGCCAGAAAAGCATCTTATTTGAGATCAATTCCTGTCAAGAAATATTCAACCAATTACTGCCTGACTAGCCGTGCCCGATATGTTTCTAAACGTCCATTTAATCATGATGTAAATAAAATTCATTACTGGCCAATACTTCTAAATAGATCTACTCCACTTAACTTTGTCAATGTATAAATATATTCTAGATATTTTAGAAAAAAGTGTATTCATTTGTGTGATATGAGCTTATAAAAATAGTCGACGCATGTATCAAAATTCCTACTTAAACCGAGGTAGGAAACAAATTTATTCCATGCCCGATAATCATTTATTGATAACGGCAAAGATATCTGTAAGAAGAGCTTAAAAATCCGGATTTCTGCTACGCTGCAGTCCATCGTTAATAATGTACAATATTTAAACAATATGTTTTTATTCCCAATGTTAAGTTAAAAGTAAAAAGGTTGTATAGTACTTAATTAATCATAGGATGTATATTTATAATTCAATTCCTCTACCTTTCTACCACCACTCTAATCCAATCGAAAGCTCAATAATTTACAAAAATTATAATCTGTCCATTTTGTGTGCTAATATCTCAGAATTTCAATTAGGAAGTGTAAATATACATACTCTTGATTTATGATCGAGATAACATGTAGAAGAGCTAGATATGGTGGTCAAAGAGAAATGACATGCTGGACGCCACTACTGACGTGGTCCAGCAAGGATTAGCCTTTGATGCTTCAAAATACCGTATTTCCGGAAATTACTCCCCTGAGGAGTTATTGTTTCAAAGGAAAAATTGGAAAAACTGTTAACATGAGTAATATAGGGCGAATTTTAATTTGTAACACGAAAACGGATGGGGAGTTATTCCGGGGAGGGGGTAATAACTGGAAATACACGGTACTTTAAGAAGCATAGGCGCAACCACGAGGGGATACCAGGGGTACAAATATCATTAAAGGATATGAAGGGGTGTGGCTTAGCGGTACTGGACGGGGCCTGCTTAACATGTAAAGGATAGGGCTTATCGGAAATTTCAGAGGGTACATTGGAAAATTAGGGGGTACAAATGCAATCTCGTACCCCTAGTGGTTGCGCCGATGGCAGGAAGAAGCAGTCGGACTTTTTTTAGTTGGCACGAAGTCATTGGGTCCATCATGTCATGTCGGATGTCCATTACTGAACAATAAAAGTCGAGTTCCAAATATCCATTCCATTCCCATAATAGAGATACTTTCAAATGAACAGGGTAAAGGGGTTACGAATTATTCAAAATTAGAAGCCTGATTTGTTGATATAAATAAAAATATAATTCCTGCTATCTATCTATAAAAAAAAGTTCCATATGAAATGTACCTAAGTCAAACGGTTGGATCTTGTTGTAATTATGTGATATGAACTGAAATGGAGCTTGTTTGAGCAGCGCTTTGTACTCATCAACCGGTGTGCTATTAATTAAAGATGATTTTAAGAACTAAACTAAACTCATTAATTAGAAAGTAAATAGTACTGGATACCCGGATAAGTTGTGCATAATCGTGTATTAATTAACTGTAAACTGTATATACTCTGTCTGACTTTCTTTTTCAATAAAGTCTCTTTATAAAGTGATCGGAGACTCTAGCCGTTTCTCAAGCTGATAATTTCCTACCAATTTAAATGTTGAAACATTAAGGATGCCACTGCTTAACTTACATGTTTTGTTTGTATAAAATCAATGTTTTGAAGTATGTTTAACATGGGAGAGATACCCCTGTTTAACATTCCGGAAATAAGGCATTTAAATTCATTACCTAAAAGCACCCCATGCATGCACCCATTTAAGGCTACCGTATTTTCGGTTATCATTCCTCCCCCGGAATAATTCCCCCTCCGGTTTAATTCCCCCCTCTTGTCCATGTTAATAGAATTTATAATTTTCCCTTCGAAGTAACAAAGCCCCAGGGGAATTAAAACAGGAAATACGGTAATTTAAAAAAAATTAATTCTAAATCCTCCTAGCCCTATGCCGCGGCTTATATATGAAAACAGATTTTTGAGGAGTGTGTTTAATAACATAGGATAGATACCCAGTTTAACATGGAAAGGATAGCGTGCGCCTTCCTTAACGAGGGCGGCATATGAGCAAGCATATTTAGGGTAATGTAGGGTAGTAAATTTGACCCCACAAAACGCTGAGGCTGTGAAAGTAAAAGCGATCGCGATGCAGTTTATTAGGAAAACCAGGCAGCGCGTGAAGTTAGCGTATAATCTACAACCTATAACCTACAACCTACAGCCTATAACCTACAGCCTATAACCTACAGCCTATAACCTACAACCTACCGCTTATAACCTACAACCTACAGCCTATAACCTAAAACCTTTAACCTATAAGATTAAGGGTCTTCAAGGTAACCGAGTAAAATCTGAAAACGGTTTAATCGTCCAAGTGATTTATTATCAGTTTTTTAAGGGTTTTGTCAGGGGTTTTTTTTAGGGTTTTGTCAGGGTTTTTAGGGTTTTGTCAGGGTTTTTCAGGGATTTAGGGTTTTCAGGGTTTTAAGGGTTTTTTCATCTTTTTTATACTTTATCCACCATTTTTACCATTTTTTAAGCACATAATCCGTATAGACCATAATTTTAGGAAAATGTAATCGGATCGTTGGTTTCTTCCGTAAGCCGAAAATCAGAGAGTTCAAGGTCACGGAAGAAAATCATCCAAAAATAAAATCGACGTTTAATCAGAAATCGATTTTAATCAGTTACCTTGAAGACCCCTATTGTATATTTAGCCCATTCTAGGGCTATATAGGTTGCCATGTCTGTCTGTCTGTCCGACCACGCGAGATCTCAGAACCTACCCAATCGATCTTGCCAAAACTTCGCACACAGGTGGCAACTGCGTTAACTAGGCGCAGTGTGACAGTTAAGACCAATCGGTCCAGGTTTGAACCGTGGGGGTCAAAAAACCCCAGCGGGTAATTAAATAGCCAGAAAATTTTTTTTCTACTTTCCACTAAAATCACAAAAATACAAATAGTTTGGCCCCAATCGACAGTTTGAAGACCCGTGGGGGTCCAAGAAACCCTACCGTGTAATTAAATAGTCTGAAAAATATTTTTCTACTTTGTCACCAACATGCATTTTAACTATAACTGACTAAACAACTGTATTTTACCCGCCGCTGTCTCAATGAAATATTGTTGTAACGTACATACGACAATACACGCCACTATTCAATTTTTGACTTTTTTTGAGGAGGCCACTATTCGGGAGGCACTACTAATATTTTAATTTAAAAAAAGCATCGTTTACTTGAAAAAGCATTACGCATTAATTACTTTCTTTCATTCTCGAATATCAAAATACAGAAACGAAATTAATATTCAGTCAGTAGAACTATACAGCTATCGTCCTCATCTTCCGAGGTTCCACTTTCCAAACTGCTATCCTCGTCAATTACAACTTCATTTTGCTCCAGTTCATCGGTATCTTCACAAACTGATATTTGAAGTAATGACTGGTCCGTTTGATAAGCAAATGCACACGATAAGCAAATAAATCAGTCGTTCTCTGTAGTAAAAAGCGTTTTATTTGCTGCCTGGGTTAACGTGTCTTAAACGCATACGGCGCTTATAAAAGTGACTCAATGCCCCAGGGTTACTATTGCAAGGGGCTACAATTCAAGGGGGATAACTAATAAACAGTTTCAAACTTCAGAGGAGGGCCACCATTTGAGAGGGGCCACTATTTGCGGGAGGCCTCTATTTGAGTATATACCGTACGTTTTACATTAAGCGTAACATTTCCTTAATTTAATTTTGATTTACAAGAACCTAAATTCCGAATAAAAAATTTCTATCCGTGTTGTGTTAAAATATTTCAGCCACATCCCCGGCCCGCCACTCCAGTAAAAAATAACGACGTTCGTACGTGCCCAAAAGACACTTTGTAAGGGATTTACTTTGAGATGCCTTATTACATAGATTGCTTTAAGAAATGTATAGACTGGTGTTTTACCTCGGAGCCTATACAAGTTCGGCCAAACAAAAGTTGTAAAACTCTAGCTAATTATGTACAAATCAATTGCATACGTAAGATTTGTGTGGCCAGGATTATTTAAGCAGTTTAATAGCTGAACTCTCGGTATGAGAACTTATGCTATGCTATGAAATCAAGTATTAGAATTAATTTTTAGTTCATTATTAATCGTGATAAATGATAATTAATTATTAGTACATAATTAATAGAATGAAGTATACTCTATTAGTAGTAGCGATTAGTTATTATTAATTATGAAACCTTGTAATGCAGAAATGAAAGTTTCTTTCCGCAGAGAAGACATGCACATACAGCAAGAATTAGCAATTTTTTATTCACTGCTTTTCCTACAACATTACTACTTTATAACGCTAAATTTTACTACCCCTCTACTATATATTCCCATGCTATGTAACTGGAATGTATAACAGCAATCCTACGGTTATAAGGTTTCTACCCTTGACTACGAGAAAAACTTGATGTTTTACTGTTTGCTTTTGGATTCTTTAGGCTTTGTTGATCGCTTAGGTACGGGTTCAGGACTTTCATCTTTCTCAGAAATTACAATTTTCCTAAGGGTTTCATGGGTTGTATTCAAAACCTTCTGCATTTGGAAAAATTTATTCACTTGTATGATGCAGGCACCAGTAATGCAAACTGCTAGCAGCGTTCCGAAGCCTACCATGACTGCCGTTTGCACGACATAAATTAGTCGAACGGTTGCATGTCTGGCTCTGCCACTTGTACATTTTTTTGCAATTCTAATTTAAAGTATAACCAAAGCAAAACCTCCTCCGAGAATCTTTTAATTTTTTACGCTCGCCAAGGTTTCTCTTTCGACCATTACCTCGCTGTAAGAAATATGGCACTTCACCCACGATATACCCCTCTCTTCCGGGACCAATAAAAACTGATCCGAAAATCTTCTAATTTTTTATGCTTGTTGAATTTATTCCTCAGATATTGGTTAACGCTTATGAGACACTTTCTCCTACGACATACATCTATCCTCCAGGACCTTTAAATCTAATTTAGGCTTTTTAAAGACCTGACGGGGTTTTCATACTTTCGATTTTTGTCGAACTTATCATATTTTTGTGATTTGTGTGTAATAGATACAATCCATCATTTAACTGTTTTATGACCCGGTGAGTTTTTTTGATCCCCACGGGTCTTTTGGTCGACTGATTTGGCTCATTTACCAACTTAACCTCAGGAATCGTAGTGTCACCCTCTATGCCAAATTTTGTACCTGGAGACAGGGTTTTTAACCCACACAGGTTTTATACTTTTGATTTTTGTCGAACTAATAATATTTTTGTGATTTTTGTGCAATAGAAGCAATTCATCTTTTAACTGTTTAATGACCTGTTAGAGTTTTTTGACACCGACTGGGCTTCAAACTGTCGATTTTGGCCTAACTATTTATACTTTTGTGATAGTGGAAAATTATAAAAATACTTTTCAGACTATTGAATTCCCCAGTGGCGATTTTTGACCCTCACGGATCGTGTGGTTAACCGATTAATCTCATCTTCGAACTAAGCCTGAGAGTTTTACCCTCTATGCCAAATTTGTATGTTCTAACATCATTTGTTCGAGAGTTATCGTGTTGCCAGACGGACGGACGGACGGACAGACACGGCAATCCCTATAGCCCTAGAATAGTCTAAAAATTACGAACATTTTATGTGGTATTTTTAATCGTAAAATTCCTCTGGCCGACACTGTAAAGTGCTTTATCGAGGTTAGGTCGTAGGTTGTAGCCTTGTAGGTTGTAGGTTGTAGGTTATGTGCTAACTTCACGAGGCCGGAAACCATGGGAAAGTTTGGTTGGGACATTCCAAATTCCCAATCTTCCTTCACCGCGTATTTCGTTTACTGTTCGAGAAGAAAAAGTTGTTGTGGTTTTTCTAGAAATTCAGCCACCACGTGCGACTGACCGGCCTCCCAAGATAAGCTAAGATAAGCTAAGATAAGCTCTTTTACACCCGATTTGGAATTGGAACTCCGCTTGTATGTTTCCAGTTTTGGCTTTTGCCAAAAAAAGCTTATTTTGAGTCGGAGAAATCTCAAAAATAAAAGGTAGAGGATGCAAGGACGGTTATTATTTTTATATTTTTCCTCCTTCAGTTAGTATTAATTATCAGGGCTTGTATTTCACGCAATAATGCCCCCCTTTAAATAATCCCCCCCGGTATAATGCCCCACTACCTTTACAGGTTAAAATTAGGAATTATCCCTATCTTTTCCATGTTAATAGAAGTTCTAATTTTTTCTTTGAAGTAATAATTCCCCAGGATCATTATTTCGGGAAATGGGGTAAATAAATTACGAGCGTTTTTTACTTTTAGTGTGTAATTATTAAGGGTATTTTTCGAAGGGGGAGTAGCCCTATATCGGGCCATATAGTTCTTGATAATTGATAAATATTTGTTAATTTGTGAAACTATGAAATACTGACGACGACGGATGTATTAATAATTTAGGAAGATGGACCGGGTAGACGCACTTGTGCCCCAGCAGGCTATGCTAAGAAATGTCTACACCAGCCCGGCGTTAGCTCGAAATAAACCCTTATTTATGGGGACCGGAGACCCTGCGGTACTCAGTGGCAATAGAAATATTCCCCCCGGAGAAAAACCAATAATTCCCCCCGCTTCTTTGTACGCTAATCCGGCAAGACCGATGTTTGCCAAGGATCGGTGGAATATAACTCCGGATGCTATGATCGAGGTCACCACCATTGAAGGGTATAGAATCCGTGGAAATTGTCTCAGAAACCCGATGCATACGAAGACAACGAATCAAGTTGAAATTGTCAATTGCTCTGTTCTGGACCCGAAGACGGGTACAACATTCCCGAAAGGATATCAGCGATTTTTTCGAAGCGATATTCTAAAATGTACGACCCTATTTGACATTCTGTAGGAGATGATATTGATTTTATGAATTTCAATTTCAAATGCATTTTACTAATTGTGTTGGGAATTTTAGTGGTGGAGGTCCGAGAAGGGAAGGAGAAACCTACGAAGACGAACGAGATTCCTGAGCGTCTTATGATGACCAAGGTGGTTACTAAATATGACGTCTTCTGCCAAGTGGTATTTATTTACTTTATTTAGCAATTTAATAAATGTTTACAAGTAAAACGTTAAAGTAATATTTTAATGTTTCCTTAAAAGATGAGACTGCTAGAAAAAGAAGAAATGATCGGGATATCCATGCTGGGAGTTTGCGTTGGTCGAGGAGATGCTAATATTGGTTGGATTTGTATATATCTAAGGGGTCTTCTAATCAACATCGATGTAGTTGAGTGTGAACGCACTGTGAAGAATTTCTGGCGTCATCTTGATATCCATATATTCTCAAATGAAAAGCTGACTAAAGTTATCCACAACTCGAGACCTATGGTTGACTACTTGTTTCATAATAAGGCAATTGAAACTGTGAATATTTTTGATACTCAGGTAAGGAACAATTTATTAACTCGTGTAAGAACTATGAAGGGAAATGAGTTTTATTGCATTGGCCCCCCCCCTATGACTTTCCAGGTTACAGAGCTATACCTTCGGTACCACTTGAATGTAAAGAAAATGCCCACAAAAGTGAATGGACCTCAGGTTAAGGGGTCAGACTTTAATTGGGAGATGAAGCCATTATCTTACTCCTTGGAAAAGTACCTGAAGGAATACGCCTGCCCATTGGAACTGCCTCTGTTGAAGGAGTTTGAAGCAATGAACTTTTCAAGTCAAAGTCCACTTATGAAAAGACCGTTTACTGATAAAAAGCTTATGAAATGTGTGGCTATTTCTATGAAGTATCTGCTACCACTAAGACAAGCGCAGGTGGAAATACTTATGAGCCACATAAAACTATGCTTCAGGACGCAAATTGATTTCATGCGACATGCCGATATGGCCCATTCGGTCTACCACATGCGGGATCCGTCTACGGTGCCAAAAACCTTGTTTGATTACTTGACAATTGGAAATCCCGTCCTCTTTGATCCGACTGTAAACTACGAGACTGTGAAGGAAAAGGTAGATGCTTTCTCGGGCCACGGTGAAATTGTAGATAGACCGTTTGAAAACTAATTTCCATGCTTACTGTAGTGTATAAATGCACTTTTCATGCTTTTACTGCTCATTGAAATGCAAGATAGTTTGAGTCGATTGGACGGCAAATCTTAAGTTTCCTTTAAACCAACTCATGAAGTACTGTAAAAGTTAATAAAGCATTTCCAAGGTTTCCATTAATCTGTAAATTGATTTAAGAAATCTTCATGCCGTACTACCTATTTATTAAATTGTAATTAAAACTTACATGAAAACTGAGAATGCCCTATGTGGCTGATTAACGATCTTCTACATTTATACAAACCTTGCTTGGTTTGTTTTAGTTTATGAATTAATTACCGATTTTGTTCAGGAAAATATACTTTTTATTTCAATTAAATTATCTTATTAACCACATCTCCTCCTTCGGCCCCTCATTCAGTCTATCATCAACTAGTTAAAATGTAATACTTTTTCTTGGTATTTGCCGCGGCAGCGAATAAAGCGATGGGAATTATGGCCTTTTATGCTTGTCCAGAGGATGAAGTCCACAAGGAGCTGTGAGAAACTGCTCGTTTAGTCGAATCCATTTGTTTGAAACTTGACACCAGAAATCAAAATTCAGTTATAGAATCCGATAACTGTTTTTGGAATCTATGTATTAATGACCAATTTCCTTGCAAAATGCTCACCCCATTTGTCTCCATACAGAACAGCACAAGCCCCATGTCGCGTATTCTCATCTCCAAGGCCAGATCGATCTAGATTCCACCAAAATGCGGCAGCCCCCTTCTTCGGTCTAAGGGACACACCTGCTCTTGGAAAAACCGTCGCACCACCCGCTTGAACATCCGACAACTAAACAATAAGATAAATCAAAGTTTCACTTTGTAATAACTCCAACTATGGTTAAAATATGTCTGGCTATAGAGCTCCTAGCTGGCATCTTAGTTCTTCATGAATCAAAAACTCACGTAAATCATCAATGTAGCTATTCGATCCCCTACGAATCGTTCCCAAGCAGTGTAAACATTCTTATCTGGATTATTCATCAAATGATCCGTATGCGGGACATAGAGACCTCCGAGTCCGTAGTTGGCAATCTAAAATAATAGTGATGGTTTTTTTACATAAGATTTTTCAGCAATTGGATTGGATTAATATTTATCCAGCTAAGATAGAATAGTCCATTTTTATTATTACCTGATAATCCTCGGCTTCCTTGGGCTGGAAAGCCCTAAGACCACTGACTAGCTCAACCCTCCGCGTTATCTTTAACATAAGGGCATGTTCCCAATCTTTGATCCAGGCACTGAAATTAAGGATTTCCAAACATAATTTTAAACCCTGCTTATACATACAAATAAAAAGAGCACTATAAAGGTTTCAGCATATTAAGCTTTAGAGCAAAATCTACAATACAAGGATAGATAAGATTAAAAAGTCGAGGTTTTCTGCAGAAGAAACCCCAAAGGATAAGTCATGAATGACGTGTAAGTTAGAACTTATATCCTACAGGGCTCGGCTAAGCCTAAGTTACTATTTGTAAAGCAAAGTAAAGTCAAACAGCGTTTGGATTACCTCGGTCATAGGCGTATCTACATTTCTTTAGTACTTAAACTTACTTTTTGCTTGTGCGGACAGCGCTTTTGACGAAGGACCCATTTTTTATTTGGTGTAAAGAAGATTTAAGCTATATGGGAAATAAAGATAAAGAAGGTCAGATACATACAGGTGTACATAAAGGGGCAAGGTTTTGTAAGTTTTGGACCTTTTCAAAGTTATTTTATATTTAAAAAAGTCCAAGAAAGTCAAGTAATATTCTATTTCAACCCGGGATATCTATAGCAATCTTCTCTCTTATCGTGTATGCTTTCGTCTATCTTTACTTGAAGGGTTAGAGGTCACAGGTCATGAGAGGATGGGATGTATGCATGTTAGACTTGTTACGAAAAAAGTGCATGAAGAAACTGTGGTTAGAAAGGAGGCTAAAAATAGAAGACATACACGCTATTTAAGTGTGTAAAATTCAGAGCATTTTACTTTTACTCTTGGTCATTTATATGCATGAGATTTATTAATTAGAATTACTGCTTGCGTGCGTGCGTGCGAACGGTTTCTTAAACATGAAATTCTAAAGACTAACTTTTTACTGATTCTTTTTTGGCTAACGACGTCCACATTTCCTTCCTTGTGATGTCTATGACGAGATCGAAATAGCTGTTGGATTGATTAATTGGCTTATTATTAATTTATAACTTGTTGAATAGTGTATATTTCCTGCTGAAAATTGCAAGCGTTCGTTGGGCAAACGCTGCCTCAAAACATTTGGATATTGTCTTATCCTGTCTTTTCATATCATCATCTAACATATTGCTTGATAACATAACACTTGCTTTATTTATGAATTTGTAGAATTTCCAAAGGTAAAACGGTGTAATGTCAATAGAAGATCATAAAACGGACACACATACCTTAGGCTTCCCCAAGTCAATTAGTTCATCCGCTTGAACTGAGGTGATAAAATCATGCACGACCACAACGTAAGGATCATGAGATTCTTCTTCAATCTGAAAAATATCATAAACAATTTCTTCCTTCATTTTGGCACAATCTGCATCTTTTAGGTGGTTTAATAGATCATTCTAAAATCGAAGATCAGGAGACGCTTTCGCATCCGTCCGTAGGATATGATTGTGTTTAAAATAAATTGAGACTGGTCAGTGTTAACTGAAGTTTATACGCACTATTCTAGGCCAAACAGATTTTTAAAGCAGATTATGCCTATAATTTAATCTATAACGGAATTAAACCAATCTACCTATTAATTTACAGATTTCCTGGTCCGAAAATCGTCTTTTTAATTATTCAGTCGTAAAGAAAAAAATACCATAAAGCAATATATTTCCACTTCCAATTTACATTTGAAAAAAAAACCATTTGCAATTGCATAATTAAAGGAGTTAAAAACTTCTGGCATTACATTTATTGTTAAAAGTGACAAAAGGCAAGTGCCGAATTACTTTAGTTTCTAGTTTTACATAAGCATGAATGAGGTGGCACCCAAAGATGGATGCAAAACTAGGCCAGTAGCATATTAAGGCTGAATCTTCTGCCTCATTAATTTGACACTTTAGAAGAGTTGCATTAAAAATCATGTTGTAATCATCCCCTTCTCTTTCATTCGCATTTCCAAAATTCATTCAAACCATGAAGATATTGTAGAAACCACTTAAATTCACCTAAGATGCTGGCGAAGTGAGAGTCCAACAAAGACTTATTGGCAATAAATACCACAATATTGTATAGTGCATGCATTTTTGGCACAAATCCTTGAACCAATGCTAAAACCCTCAGAAAGGTAACACCAGCCTCAACAAAGTCTTTTTTGACGCATGAATATTAATCTAATGCTCTTTCATGAAAAACTGCACACTAATTTCCTTTATTGGAGATGAACATAAATCATAAATCTTAAACCATTTAGTAAATGCTGTTAAAATTCTCTCTTAAAACGTATCCATCAACAGTTGCTAAATTATTACGACTCGAAATCGAATAATGGGGTACCTTTAGTGGTGATATGGTCAAGTAGGGTAGGCCATCCGTTTTTATCCGACATTTTAACATAGATTCCATCAGAGCTGGCTAAAATCAAGTAAAAAATAATTACACTTTTAAAATAATTCACAGATTTTAAAAATATTCTCAGCACTTGCAAATAAACTACATTTGTTATAAAGTATACGATTAAACGCTCCAATTCCAATTAAACTTAAAAAAAATAGGTAAATGCTTCTCATCTACTGCTAGGCCTAATATTGCTACTTGATTGTTGAAAACTTGCTCAACCATGCTTATAAATTAATTACTGTTAATCTCTATTTTATCACTCAATAAGTAATAACCACTCTCAGCGGCCAACAACCGATAGCGATCTCCTAAACCCTGCAAAAGATAAGGTTATCATAAATAAAACAAATGCATCACTTTTACGGATTCACCCTCACACGGCTCGGTGGTTGGCGTGGCGTTTCATTCAATGGACTTCAAGGAGTTAAGCTATGCTACGTTTTTAATCGTATCTCTACAACCGATTGCTAATAATAGGAACTCATCAACCTTCAAAATCAACATGGTCTATCTAAAACCACAAAAAAGTAGTAGTAAGTCGTAAGTGTAAGTGGAATGAATTTTTATTAGCTGATAATGACTGGTTATTGAACGTTCTTAAACTGGGGATGCTCTATTAAGTTATTTTGCGTGTAGCGTTAGGTATTACATGAAAGTTTCTTTTTTGCTGCATAACTCATTTTAACTACTGAATCTCTTAAAATAAAAAGAGTAATAAGTTGATGAATAATTTCGAAAAACTCACACGAAGCTTTTCTCCACGGCAAAGACGAACATAATGCTCTGTCTCCTCTTCCTCAGTTTGTCGTTGGAAGAGCTTAATTTGGAAATGGTCATGTAGATTTAGGTTATACTTTGTACTTCGAGCAAGAATTGGATTTATGGGGATAGGATTTGTTTTCCAGTTCATGCCTCTGGGTCCTTGACGCTCCAGGATGTCATCGTGCTGTAAATGTATGAGAAATTAATATAGATAGTCATTCATTACGTTTTAATTACAGTATTACTAAGTGGCGGTGTTTAAAAGTTGCATATTCATTTTGTAAGCCGGCTTTTAAAGGTAATTTGTCACACCTTTTTTGACATATTCCTCGAATAGGCAATATATTTCTATAATTGTAGAGCATTTTCTTCAGCTACCTTCTTTCTTTAGGTAATTTTGAGGCAATTATATAAACCTTCTTTACAAATGGGAACAGTAATGTTTTCAATTCCATTAATAACTTAATTGGCGTAATTATTGACTTTGTCAATGAAACTGAAATGCTGAATTCCCAGAAGTTAGTAAAGGAAATGGTTTAAGTTGGATTCTGTGTCGTGATCGTGACAAAATGTCATTTAAAAGGAACTGAAACCGTAACAGTTAACCTTACTGCTCTATTTGGGTACGGGTTTTCTTATCCAAGACTGTGTCTACTTTGTTACAACAAAGAGAAGATACGTAATACCAAACTTACTAAAGAAAAGTCATCATATCGACATTATGTTTACACCTCGAGCCAGAATGAAAATTAAAATGTGAAGGGCTCATTAGATGACCGATCTTATCTATAAGTGAAGTTAGCCTAGTACTAGTAAAGCCTTTACGGATGGCGGATCACTTGTAGTTATCTTGTGAGAAATTTTAGAGAAAGATAAGTTGTATCTTGCCCATAGAAATACTTAATGACCACAATACTAAAAATAATCCTGCACATATCTACGTCCAACGTTATCTATTAGAGTAGACTGAGCTGAAATGAATAAATGTCTTGGAAATTAGGGAATGCATAAGCAAAGCTAAATTGACATGTAAATGGGCCATTTTAGATGTGAATGTATGAAATGAATAAGTTTGTCCCTTCCTTATATTATTTACTCGAGTGGACGTTTCGTTGCCTTTGTTGTGATAATAAAGTGAGAGAAGAAAGGTTATAGAAGACTGAAAAAAGCATTGAGAGTTGATCTCTGACACGGATAACAATTAAGATTATAAGAATTAAGAGAACAAAACAGTAAGGGAACTTAAATAATCTCGCTAGAGAGAATAAACTCTCAATATTGAGAAACCTCGCGTGAAATAATAAGCGATTGTGTGTGTTGCTGCTTCATCCAAAATTATTTGAAAGTATTTGCTACATAATTTGAATACAAGTGAAGCCGTTCGGGGTCTAAGGAAAGTGTAAATAGAAATTAAAAATGATAAAAAATAAAAACTCAACTGTTTCAATGGCGGATAGTAGGGATGGAGTGATTTCGGACAAAAGACCCGTTGCATTTGCTTCCTTAGACGCCACTTCCTCAGCTCCTTGGAGCCACTCGATTGCACGGTGATACATCCCTTGAGCCTTTGGATTAATACCGATAAAAAGGATTATAACTAAGAAAAAGTCTTAAAACTAAACAATTACTTCTCTAAAAACATTTCATCAGCTTTGAAAGTGTTACTGGCAGCAGGGGCATATTTATGAAACTTACGAAAGCGTGCTTTCCCAAGAAAAGCATGTCACGAGCAGTCAGTCCTATTGCTCCTTGGTTTTCTAAAAAAATAATTAACATTTAGTTATCAAAACTCCAATTGGTCATATCATGTTCCTAAAATTCAGGAGCTTAAAGACAGGCATCCCGAAGTAAATCTAACTTCTTCCCCCGTCTGAGCAATGTTTCTGTCATCATTTCTATTACCATTCCGATTGAATTTCATCCTTAACATGAATTTTATAGACTAAAAATAACCAATTCGTAGTTCAATAGTTGACAATGTTCTATATGCTCATTTTACTTTGTATGATTTGTAACAGAAGGTTCTCATAAATGGGCCAAAATCCAAACCAAACTAGGTACATACCTATTCCACTTCTAATGAACTGTGTAGGCATTCATTTGGCATTAAAAGTCTTACACAAGAACCCTTGATCTGAGGCTTGAAGTCGTGTCTCAAAACTAATCTAATATTGCAACGCAAATTGCTAGCCAAAAGATCCGCATACTTTTATTTTAGTTCTGTTCTGATCCTCGCAATTCATCTTGAAGCAATCTCACATTACATTACACAGCAGTCATTAGTCATCTCATAACTATTATTCTTCATATTTGAAACTAAACTTTTAGCTTCCTTTTATATTAGCTTATTATAAGCTCTGATTGGCACTTTTCATGCAATAACTGTGAAACATTTAGTCTACAATATTACACTTAAGGTTTAATACAACAGATTATATTGTTTGACAACATTAGTTCCTCGTGTTTCCATAATGGAGGTTGAATTACCACTCAACTACTGCTGTGTTGCCATACATTAATCAATCATTACAAATCATCAAAATCATCATGTAGCCATGTTTCCAAAGCGTAAGATTTTAAAAGATCAGCTTAATTATAATTTACGGAAGAGTCAAAATGGCTTGAATGACACGAGGGATTCTGTCTCGTATAATAGAGCACTGCTTTTACAAATATTCAGTAAAGACCACAAACTACCAATACCAATACTGCTGCAATCGTACCGTTCGGTAGTAACTCTTTCAAACTGCTTAATATCGTGTCAAAGTCATCACTAGCACTTGGCCAGCCAGCAACCAGCGAGAGTTTTATTGCATTGCATGTAAGAAAATGCATTACAAGAATATAATTGCAGCTTTCAACTTTGTTATGGGAGTTTAGTAATTCCACTGGTGAATTAAAGCATTTCTGTAATAATAAGGAAAAAAATAAAAAGGTTCGCTATCTTCTAAGCAACAATTATACTCATCAAAACGGAAGTAGTTCACTGTTAATAGAAATAGCAGGAAATTATGTTACTTGCTGTTGAATGTGACTTTATGTGAGCATAAAACTTTCAAACATGGGAAAATGTAAACGGATTTTTATTTGTCAATTTAAATCGTTAAAACATCATCATCAAGATTCATCCTCACCGTCTAAAGCAATTGCCAATGCCAAATTTAGCTGAAGAGAAACGATGCGATCGTTAGGTAACTCAGCATCCTAAAGGCAGCCGTTTAGAATTTCATTTTTCATTTTTAGGCAAAACTTCACCTTAAATTTAAAGACTTTTAAACCACAAACCAACCCTAAAATACTATTTCTCAATGGCGTCATTAAAGCCAAAAACTTTTAAACGAAATTCATATATTATTCTCTTAACTGTATCATCAATATGTCTTTCTTTTGTTAAGGCCAGCATAATTGGGAATGAATCCCGTACAAGAAACCAATGCAAGTGAGATGGACAGAAAGCGTCCCTTAATTTAAAAGAACTCCTCTTTACAATTTAACAGATTTTATACCAATTTTTCACTCAATTAAAACAATCATTTTATAGTCAAGAGTAGAGTACAAAAGTATGTTGACAAAGAGATGCATTAAAATAGCTTTCAAACACCCATCTAAATGAACCTCTCGTGTCATTCTCAAAATCAAAGTCTTCAATAGTAACAGTTGGTAGTAGTAGTAGCAATAGCAGTAATATCGTAATCTTAGTAGTAAATAGTGAAGTTTAAAATTTAAAATTTGTGTATGACTTTAAATTCTGATGGAAGATGAGCTGAGAAAGGGAAAGTGATGAGAATCCTATGAATTCGATTCAGTCAAACCATTTATCAGATTATCGCATCAGTTCATCTCCCTCCTGTTTTCCTATTTAGACCCTCTGTTGCAGATTTCCAATGAATGGAGAAGTAAATAAAGAACCTTTCTATAAACTTCTATAAACTATCCTTTTATCTTCCATTTTTATAAGTAAAGTGTTCTATGTACATGCACCTGAACTGACATGGCTAATGACACTTTGTCAGGCTCAGTTATTTCTTCATGAAATAAAAATAATATAATTGGGTGCAAGCAAAGGCAAAGGTACTTATTTTAGGATAACACTGAATGAAGCGTGCAAAGAGCTAATAATAATGATCCGCTTGCTGACTAGGAGCCTTTTATCTAGAACACTAACTGCATAGCATGGGACTATTGTATAAAATGGAGCATGGTACATTTAACCTACTAGCTTAGCTAGTGCGGCAACTATTACTACCTTAATATCGGTCGGTTGTAAATTATAATTGTAAGAGAAAACTTAAAGTAAAGAGCATTCAAGATCTGAAGTTAGATCCAATTAGAAATGCAACTAGCTCTAATCAAACAAACTAGACTAAGCCAGTCTAAACTAGTGCATTTGTAGTAAAATGTGACACAGTTCGGGCCTTATTGGCCCAACTTGGTGAAACTTTTTGGATGCTTTTTATCAAATGCTTACCAGGCTTTAGATATAATTGATGATATCCAAAGTAAATAAGACACGACACGGTCTAAGAATGTAATGTCCGTACAAGTTACATGCAAATGATGAGACAGACGAGAAATGCATTTTCGTTATAAATCGCTGTTACTTCCATTTAAAATGGCGTTCTCCATTTAACCAACGCTATATGCTCGATTTTAGAGAAATGTTCTGACATTTTATACAAAAGAAAACGAAGGATCAGTCAGAATAACCTTAGACGTTATTTTACATATATTTGTAGATTACCATTGGATATATCGGCACGCATCTCTTGATTCGGTTTCACCACTCCTTCCGCCAATGATGACAAGTCGAGCCGATAAGTGTCTTGAAGTCTGACAAGGGCTTGAGCGGCTCCATTGAGATCGTCACCTTGTGGAAAGTTGTTCCCCTCTCGATAAGAGTCTATCCATGAGAACACTCCTGAAAATTTAAGTAGAACATTCTTCAAATAAATTATTTGCTTAACTGAATTTCGTAAAACCCATTAGCAAGAAACGATAATGATTGAGTTGTTTATTAACGTTCAGGAGAAAAAAACCACCGTATCATTGTAAATCTATTGGATAAAAGTCACGATTTTAAAACAAGCTCTCTTGATTTAAGCAACTAAAACCTTCTGAAATTGAAACTACCACTACTTACATGATATAGTCTTTTAAAATTTACAAGAGTCGGTTTAACTATAGTTTAACCGTAGTAAAGGAGTAAATAAATGTATTCATCTTATCATCCTCTCTCAATTCGATCGCATTAAAGGATCTTTAAAAAGTCATTGAAGGGCGAGCGAGCAAAATTGCATGTCAAGCTATCAACATTTTCAAAAACTATGCTTTACTTTTAATCACTGTGGCTTTTTCAAGCTCTGCTAGCTAAGCGAATGAATTTTACTTGAGCTCTGTTTGTTCACTGCGTTTGCATGCATACATGATTAAAAATAAAAATGTAGCCACCATACTGAACTTATGTACCTACTAATTATATACGTATCTGCATAGTAGACAGAAGATAGGAAATGCATAGGAAATATACTAGTTTAATTTTTAAATTTAATTAACGTTCACAGACCCCACTACATCTCAGAGCTGAGAGTGTATGAAGTTAATTGGGCTTTGTAAACGGTAATTAGAAATACCGAATGTACCAACGCCGAGCCCGTACTTTTCTATCGTCCATATCATGGTAACTGCATAGCAGCATGACAATCTTAAGTCCACCGCATCGTACCATAACTATACTGTGATGTTGAAACATCCAATAATCTGATAATAGATGTAAACTTTTCTATTATAGCCATTTTGACGGGTATAAAAGAGACCAAAAAATCATGTCTGTACTGTCACTGTATGAAATTTTAACGATAAAAAAGGGAAATGAAATATCCCATAGCATGGACAATCCATAAGCTTTATCCTTCATTGTTAATTCTATAAATCATTTTCATTCCTTCGTCCAAAAACACTAAGGGATTTTTACAAACGTCACAACGGTTGATTGACCCCCTAACATCTTTGTCATTGTTTAAATCCCTCTAGCTTAAAATCTAACCGACTGATAATAATGCAGAATATCAAGCCTAAAAACCTTTCCATTGACATTTCAAACTAGTGAATAAACCGACTACAATTCATATATTCATTGATTCCAATGTCACTCTCTCAAAGTAGCTTAAGTCAAAGTAGTCTAGTAGTAGTATATTTGAGGAAGCTTCCAAGTAGAAGTACAAGCAGGTCTGATTCCCTTTATTTTAAACACAAATCAGACAAGACAACAACTAGAAGGGTCACCATCATAATCAAATTAAGGTCAAAGTCGCAAATAAAGATATGCATTTTCTCCGCTTCTTTAGCACACTTATCTGGCAGCAGTAAGCCGCATCTTCATAATTGCCTGCTGCATATACAATAAAAAGATTACTCACGCTGTTATACCTTCTTGTAGACTAAAGCCCATTCCAACCAGAATAAATTTATATGTATTTATTTACCTTTTTAGTATAGGTATCTCTGTTTCTCTACTACTACCGTGTGGTAAACGTACGTTACTACTGTAAAATATAAATGCAACAAGTAACAATAGGCAAGAATAAATAAGAGTAACTCATATCGCACTGGCTGGCCTTAATGTGAGAAACTTTCTTGAATAGTTAATTCAGCTTTACCTGCATGCACTCGAATCAACGATAAAAAGCTTTAGCATTATTATTTAAAGCAGTATGGCTTTTTAAAAGTTGCTGCTTCGTATGCACCTCTTCTTGGGTGAACAAAGTTGAGCATGTGCTTTATAAAAAAAAGTCCCTAAATCTGAGATGACGAAAATTAAATTGACAGACTGATTGTAATCTCTTCAAAAGTAAAAAAGACTGCTTTCCAATGATTTGCACTCTTCCACTGATACTGATTGACTACTACAAATATAATATGTATTCTTAAAAAGTCCTTTGATTTCAATTGTTGCACTGAAGCAAATTAATAATAAACCCCCTTTCGACCAGCGAGGATGACCGTTTTCATCTATTCTTATGAATTTGCAAATTTCACACATTTCGGCACACTTTTACCTTTTGATAATAAAAACATTCTGACAGAACTATATACTCTGTCGAAGCAAAAATTAATATCCTCAATTCGATTCAATTTAACGGTTGATTATCTATATTATTGAGGATTAGCAATAATTCCTTGTCGAGAAGTTATGAATTCTTGAACCAAAAAAATACACCAGGAAGAAATATGCTAAAAACGAAATAGCTTTTTATAACTCTCATCTTCAATGAGATCTCATCTTCTTCAATGAAATCCACTAAGTTTTAAAATATTAAAACAGTCTAGCACTAGGTACATAGAAGATTGTGCTAAACTTACCCACAATAACAACGAGCTCATTATTAATAATTTCCTTGTTCAAAATGCATGCAATGCAATTCCTCCTATTTATTTTATATCTTCTTACAAGTTGTTTTGGCTCGTCTATTCCTCTCAAAATTGTTAGAAGACCGAGAGGGTTAGAAAGTTGCTTATGTTTATTTAAAGTAAGAACAAATATCCACAATATTATTCATCCATCGATCCACCTACTACTCTACTAACTATTCAACCAAGTATAGTAAATGGCTTAGAAAAAATTAAGAAAATGCATTCATAGAAGTAGAAAATAAAATAGCCACTTAGAGAGAAATGCATATTCAAGATGCATGCGATGTCCCATCATCTATCTTAGTATGTTTTAATCGGAGAGGATTTTCTAGTAGCTTTATGACCACGGTTTAAGCATCTTCTTATCGAGGGTTAAGTATTAAATAAAAACAAACAGATAGAGGTTTTTGTTATTTTACTAAATTGTGCTTAAAAATAGTATAATATTTTATAAAAGTTGCATTCAATGAAACAATGTTCCGGAAAAAATAAGCAGAACTCCTTTTATAGTAAAGGAAATTAAAGAAGATTTCTCAATTAAGGAATTAGTGACTGTACAGCCAACCACAGAACATAGCTTAACTTTTTATTTCTGTTAATCATCATCCCCAATCACACCTTGCTATTATACTTTATTAAATTTATTTATCTATCCAACCCATCTTCACACTTTGGTAACCTTAGGGTGGTTTTGAGTATAACACTTTTTAAAATTTGTAACTCTGAAAATAAACCAACGAGGAGCTGAATTATTGATTCCGTTGGGAAAAATTACTTTACTAAAAGGGTTACTGGACCCCATGCCCCTTAGTAATTTGACAATAAGAGCAACGCATTCATTACCTTGTTCCTTGTTAATAAATCTCCGATTCTCCTAAAACCGTAAAGAACAAAGCTCATTACTGCAATTTAACAGAATAGATGTAATAGTTCTGAGGGTTTATGAACAGGCTTAAGTAAGATCCTGTCTGCGTGTACCATGCCAAGTAGATGTATCACAATTAGAGCAGTAGTATGCGGTAGTACTGAAGTACTAATTTTCAAGACGCTTTGGAGTGCAACGTATTAAGCGCTGAGTGAATGAAACCCACATAATAAAATGTTTTAATTAACAACATGAAAATAAAATAAACCACAAGCATCTATGCAACGGGAATTCATGTAAAACTTAAGCATGCATTACACTCAATTCTAACCGCAAACAGAGCCAAAATTAACTCACTTCCCAATTGAAGCACTTTGTAATGCATTTTAACCAAATTAAAGCATATATGGCGTCTTTTAGCTAGAGAAATGACTCAGTAAATCGGTCAATCGTATTGGCATTGCTCATCTACATCTACGAGTTACAGTCTCCCTGGAATAAAGACCCTTTTCAATAGTATTAACTACATGTCCTAAAATTGACCCTTAAACCCCACAATAATAGCCCAGAGGATATGAATTAAGTGAATATTTACTGCTTTATCCATACTACTTCCAAATCTTTATTCCAAGTAACTGGCATAAATGCTTCATTAAACATAAGATAAGAGTACAAACATCTTCGTATCCTCTTCATAATAATATTAAATAACATAATACAAAAAACCTGTTGGTTTCTTTACGTAATCGTAAGAAGGAAGTTGGAAAGGAAGAAGCTTTTCTATGCTTTTTACACACCATAAAAAAGCCAAACTGCAACTTTTGCATACCACAAAAGTAACCTAATAACTCAACGGTTATAAAATAAATGCAATTCTTTGTGCATGAAACGTGCATAAATAGTTCAATCTGTCTGTTTGACCATCTGACCATGCATGTTAAAAGGCTTACTTGCATATTATTTTATTGCCAACGACCATCTGTCGATATCTTGAATTGCATTTCATGGGAAATGATTTTCGCACATCCTATTTACATTCTCATCTCAATCCTAGAATTAGAACTCAGAAGTGAAGTACATATAAGTAAGTAACAGTATTGGCCTTTTTGATAAAAAATATGGATTCCATTGTATAAGCAGACAAGTAGACGATTTTGCTGCACTGAATATTTCTTACATTTTTATTACGATGAACTTAACTGAAAATCCTTTTTACTGTACAAATAATTGGCTGGCCCTTTGCATTTCAAGGGTCCAATTTATTTACCCCAGCAGCCCCTTCTTTCTGCCCATCGTTTATGATGAGACTAGTGAGATTCTTCAACTGTTAATTGTAGACTTACTATGGGTTACTATTTCTATGCCGGTTTAAAATGGTTATAGCCATCACTTAACGTAAATACTAACACTGATCTTAAATGTTTTACGAGCAAATATCGGACCTTTACGGGACTTAATCTACAATTCTGAATTCTTATATTGGGATAGAATCCAAAAGATACCTTTTCCATCTTCATGTATAATTTCATTCTAGACTTGAGCTATGTAGATATACTGACCAATTAATTCAAATGGAATACAAAAAACTGCTAAATGAAGAATAATACAGCTGCGTTTTGAGAGTAGATATCCGTTATTCCATGCCGAGATTCTTCATGTGAAAGTACATCTATGGATTTGATCTTTTTACTATTAAATTTTTAAGTACTCGATTTAATGTATCGGCATCAATAGCTCTGGGAAAGCTTCATTCGCTTTGACTCAGATTAAAATTTAAGGGCATAAAATTGTGTGTTAATGCACGTTTGTTTATATAGTATGATTTTATTGTTAAATGCTAACAGTCAAAGTAAAATCGTATAGGGTAAGATGTAAATATAAAAATTGGAAAAGGAATTAATTTTATAGCTGTAAATTAGGAAGATAACATAAAACTGACAGGGAGTAACTCTGGCTATATCTAATCTCAGATTGCTATTTTAAATGGGCTAACTAAACTAGGCTACGGATGGATGACCGTTTGCATGGAATATTATTCTGCACTTCTTTTTAATCTTTCGTTTGACTAAAATAATAGGTAAGTTTGCATCTGGTGAACTTCTAGATATGTATTATCTTATTTTACGATTAGGAAGGGTTTAACCACTAAGAATAATGTTTTCTCAGGTTTGTGCGAAAAATAACAAAATGAAGTTAACAAAAAGATCCCGTTCTGTAATTACCATTAACCCGAGTCCATAATCTAAAAAAGCATATTTCCTCTCTAAAAAAAGTTAACTAAGGCAAGCTAGCAGACCAAAGTGCTTAATACTAACTACTAACCATCTAAACATCATATACATAAGCTTTAGGTGATAAAAACATTAAAAAAAGTATATTAAAATATATTCTACAAGCAACCGAGGACTTTTTTTTGAGAGATCTCAATCTTGAGACGGTCTAAATTATTCTTCTTTAAAAACTTAAAACTAATCTGCCTATGTACTTTTTATGCTTGGTATTTACCGTTGCGCCACATTTACTGAACTTGTTACACTATCTATAACTAACGCGTGAGAGTCTCTGTATTAAGGAGGATTGATCGGGCTGGAATGCTGATGTTGCTAAAAATAGCACATTTTGATTCTAATTTGTACTTAATAATAACCCACGAAGTTTAATCATTACTTACAACAATCAATCAAAAGTAATAAAAGCTTAAATGTAAATGCTAGTAATTTTTTTATCAATCAATGTCTCTGTATCTTCTTTTATGACTGACAGGGTATGTAATTCACACTTTGCCATTGAACTGGCCAAATAATTTTTGAAAAGTATGCTTACTTTCTTGATTAATTAACCTTAAAATATTTCCTAAACCTAGCCCCAATGAAGATGGTTAAGGCTATGTAGCCATATTTATTGAATGTCCTAAGACTAGGTAATCTATCACCTCCTACATCGTACATTTTCATTGTTATTAACTACACGTCCCACTATATTATACTTAGTAGGACTTGTTTGAAAACTATCTTGTGAGTTTCTTAAACTCGCATGCAAAAGTGTGTATAACATTGTAAAATCTTTTTATTCCAGATGAACCTGTTGTAAGGAAGGTAAAAAAAACTAAAACGCGGAGGTCTTCTTCCCCGAAAATGATCAACATCTCAAAATAATCTATACGCATTTAAAAATTCTTCAACTGAATATTTAATCTCTTACAATAGCCCATTCTACAAAATTTGAATTACTAAAATGTGACACCACTCAGCACGTTAAGATACATCATTGATTTAAGTATTTACTTTAGAAAGCACTATCTTTGACAAACCTAAAATGACAGACTGCCAGATTGATCCCTACCTACTTAGATGCAAATCATTCACGTTGATTATGCGTACTCTTCGCTAATTATAAACGAAGTTTGAATAAATACCTGTGCTGTAATTAGAGATGGCATGAAGTGCAATATGGACATCTTCCCAGTCTGCGGTCATTGTACGTACCAATAAGTAGGCCTCAACTGGGTGGGCAACGATTTCCTTTGTGGATTTCCCATTCATCAGTAGTCTCTTCTGACTCTCCACGTACCTTTTTAAATATTAATACCTCATCATCATTATTAATATCATAAAAATCCTCTGCATACAGATTAGTATCGTGTATTGTCATAATGATCGGGTTTAAACTAGGCACGTCAGGGAGCTACCAATTCTAAAAACGATTCTATTGTAATTATCGGTTCTCTAAATCGGCTTGATACCTATTCAAGGCGTGTGGGTCAACAATGGATAGATTAGAACGAAGTTGGCTATGCGTATATTGCCTTAACTTTGTTTTCATTGTAAAGCATTCTAATAAAAATTAAGGGCTTCATTTGATACTTGGCTACTTACCATTAGCTTTTAATACCTAAATTACAAACAATGCAGCTCAATGCGTATGTTATATCTCACTAGAAAGGTTGAGGTTACGAAGGGTAGTTTTATTTATACGGGCAGTCATATTCCTGACCTCCTCTGCTAATGAATGGCTGATTAGATAGTTCGTAACGAACCCTACGTTTAAAAACGAATGGTTCGTTTCTAAGTGGAGGGTTTAATTTAGTGTTAATAGTGTTAGTTAATAAGCTATTGACAATACACGCCTGATCTTTTAGGATTGGAATTATAAATGAAAATTGGCTGTGTCGGAATCAGGAAGCCGTGTTGCAGTAACCTTTTTCTTACTATAAAGTGAAACTATTCTACACAATCACCGTAGCTGGCTTAAGTACCCTTAGAAAGCCTTCATGTTATCAATAAATCGCGACATTCACATAAAGCGTTTCAAAATGCTCCAAATCCTAAGCCGTAAAGTGAATGTTGAGTTAAATCAGATACGACCTAATTAAAAACCTGGAATGGACCTGCGAAATATGGCATAAACGTATTGATATTATTTTAATAAAAACCTCCTTACGCTTTAATGGTATTAGCCTTTTCCATCGTATAGTCCGTAAAAGTTGTTAAGAGATCTAATATCTGCAATTCATTCGAAACTAAATCCTCCAACTTCGAGGTGGAGGAAAAGACATCCTCTCTGGAATTCTGGAGACTTGCTTCTCTAACTGCAGACACACTTCCTATTCCTTCTAAACCAATTGTCTCAAAAATCCCTAATATTACTAAAACCACTCCACAATAGCAGTAGCCCTGCACTGCCCTTCTTCGTAGTCTAATTGACTTCACTTTAAGTACTTTTTTAACCGTTTTACCCCCAGTGGATTCTGGAGACTGTGGTTCCTGTCCAATAATAGGAAACTGAAGATCGCAGTGAGACTTTAGCGTGGTCGTTTCATCCATTATTGAACTTTTAGGAGTTAAGTAAAGAATTTTTAGTATTCGTACAAATGTTATTGGAAGTGCCTTGAAGGCTCTGAGTTAACAAAATACGCCTAAACATTCCATCGTAAAAGGGTAAATTTAAAAATGTAAATCCTTTTTCTATATGCATACAAGTCCACCTGTATTTGGACCGTGTATCAATTCACACAAATGTCTCCAGCAAAGCCTTTCAATCTTAATTTTTCTACAGTCCGAAGATAAGATATCAATTCACTTTCTCACTAACGAAAAATGCTACAGAATCATTAACTTCTCTTGTACAAAAATATTGTAAAAAAATCCCTTCACAGACAGTAAAGTCACCAACTTAATAGTTTATAGCAAAAGGCTTCACAATGCTTAAAAGTGGCAGTCTTCCCTACCTCTTTCAAGAACCTGCAAGGGAATGATTGCATGATTCCTTCCTACAGCAAATTTTATAGTAAAAATGTACTTGACTGCAATATCAAAGCTTTATTAGAAGGTAGTACTTTTTAAAGTTAAGTTACTCGTGGTCTTCGTGGTGGAGCATCTTTATCTTCTTCGAGCTCCTCGTGTCAAGTATGAAGTAATGGATGTGGTTTGCTGCAGGTACAACATGGCTTAGACTATGTTGTTTGTGTGATTTACAAATTGTGCAAAATCTTACCTTACCTTGCCTTGGTGCTATCTGCTTGCCATTGCGATTGCAGAATCCTTTTTTACACACTACAAAACTGAATCTTACTAGAGGCATTGAGAATGCACTTATGATAAACAAACCTTTAAGTTTTCTAAATGTTGAAATTTACTATAGATTATAAGTTAGACTTAGCTAAGAGTACTTACTTTGGAGATCACTTTTCTAGCATTACCTGCTTCTACGCATACTGTATGCTTCTATGCATACTGTATGCATACTGTATGCATCCTTTGCTGAAAGTTGCTTTGAGTGGATGTTTCTGAAAGTGTACATATTATACAAAATACATCAAAGATGCCAAATAAAATGCAAAAACCAATAAAAATGTAATCAAAACCGAGTC
>JAQFZX010000262.1:0-73288 GCA_034682405.1 Hydroisotoma schaefferi
ACCCTACTAGATTATGTAAGATCTCTGATACTAAAAATAATAATAGCATTCTATAACTTATGTTGCACTTTAACTACAACTATAAATTTAACCTCACTTAAAACAGAATGAGATGATTAAATGGGACCAATATATAGTTCTACATACAATGCGAGTGTGCTTCTTTTAGTATCGTAAGAAACAAAATACATATTTATGGCATGGTGTCCCTGAAGTTGAAATATTAATGTTTTGCATACGGCATACCCTGTAGTGGAGAAAATTATGGCACTATTATAAATCGTCTTTATATTACGTGTTGCAGTTTCTAAACAGAGAAAATTCATGGAATAATATAATAATGTTTACAGACAAAAAAGTTCACCCCGTGTTATTTATATTTGATGTCCGCGGACGCTTCGTTAAAATCCCATTCTATTCTATTGTATCTTGTTAATACTACACATACATCAGTACCTCTGGAGCCTGCTTGCCAACAGATAACTGCAAGTCACGTTAACTGCGAAAGAATTGTTTGGATGATTTAGCTTTTTTTTAGCGTTGGATGGTAGATTGGATGGTGGAAGATAGTGAGTGTTTTTTCAGATGGTTGGGAAATAAGTGCACAAGATAAGTGCATTTAGCTGGAAGTGGTTGGTGCTTGCGATGATGAATGTAGATAGTTTAGAAAATCAAGTAGGTATTAGGCCCTATGGAACGTACTCTGGTTTTAGAATTTAGTTCAGAATCAGACTTCTGCGTGTTTTTTAAGGGGGTGAGTGGTTAAAAAACTGACATTCGCCTTCATTATTAAAGGTAACAATGAACTAAACTACATAGGTAGGTTCATTATGTTAAGGGAAGCGTCTGGGAAAGATCTGGAATAAAAATAAAAACTTTAAAGTGGGAGTTGGATCGCTAAACAAATTCATGTTTTAAGAGTATCTCGGGCAGGTATTTTAAGCAAAATTACGATAATCATAGGGTTTACAAATTACAAATATTGCACTACATTCAATTACTTTGCAACTTTAGTAAATTGAATTAAAAAGCTGTTTTAATAAAAGTTACATCCCGTTTAAATCAGATTTAGCTGTAGGGAGGGACGTCACGATTGCATTGTACTAAAAACTATTATAAGGATCATTGGGAAGATCTTAGCGGATGTTGCTGAACTTAAATTTGTTATGTTAAACAGTCAAAAACTTGCGTCGCGTGAGCATTTATTCTTTCTTATGAAAGGTTTCATGATAAAGTTTAGACTACAGAAGGAAGGAAGTGAGGGCGGCATTCAGGCAGGGTGGAAGTTGGAAATCTGTTAAGCTTTAACTCGTCACACATCTCTCTACTACTAAAAACTTTCAAAAAGCCGATAAGTTAAACTTAATGTTAATAGCTGTGGTTTGCCTAATGATTGAACGAAACTATCTCAAAATACTCACAGATTTCTTAATGGGAAATGCATTTCCATTTGTTGTTGTTACCTTTAAAAGATAAAGTATAATAGTGTTATTTAGTTGCTCACTAAACATTAATGAACTTGTGGTAAACATACCTGAAATAAGTATTAACACTTGGAATATCGGGCTTTGTACATAGTAATCTGATGTCTTGCTTCAACGTATAAGTTGGATAAGATTACAGCAATTGCACTCAGTTATGTATTTACCATAATCCTCTAGATCTTATATCGTAATTTAAATAAATCTAACTACGATTTGATGCAACTGTCATAAAAATAACATTCTTCAGCAAATTTTAATGAGACGGAGAGCTACTATCAGTCAAGCGCATATTTTATTTTGCATTTTCATTCGCAAAAGAGATAACTCGTAATCAATCTAAACAATAGCAACTAGAGAATTCACAAATAATATGACAATGATAAGTGATAAGCTATTGCATGACAGAATAACAAGATAATCCATTATTTGCATCCAAACGCACATCCCGATTAAGATAATTAGTTTTCCTTCTAGGCTTTCTTCCTACATGCATAATGATAATGCACATAAAGATAGTCGTGAGAAATTTATCGCGGGCGGATTTCCCATTTTCCATCTGAAAGCATTGAATCGAGCAAAAATAAAATAACACATTCAAGTTCAAAAAAGTTCCTTCATAATTAAAAACCAGAATTAACCACAAACATCGGAATATGCAATTAAACTTTATCAGAATAAAATTGTTTTCCGATCTACCTATCTATTTATTTCTTGCTTAATTTGCAGTATTTAATTTGCCCTAGTAAAAAAGATGAAGGTGATAAAAAACCAAGTTTTTAAATGTTGCACGTAGTTTTTAATTGCTCAGTGTGCCACTGCCACTATCTACCATCAGCTAATCATGCAACTAAAGCTCTACTAGCAAAGCAACTAAAAGTTGTAATTTTTTACGGTAATTTCAATCACTCTAATTGCAACAAGCATAAGGTGTAGAGAAAATACTAAGACTCTTAGTAAACCAACATAACATCACTTATACTTTAATTCGCACCAAGATGAGCTTACTATAAAGCACAAACTAACTGCCTCCTTCCGCACTTAGCTTGCTAAAGACAAAGTCGTGAGCTAAGTTCAGACTTCAGAGTTAATGACACTTTGAGCGTGATATTTGTAACTAATTTTTAACTCTTTTACTACCTAGAACGTACAAGAATGTGCATATGAAAAAAGTTGGTGCAAAACTGAGAGGGCCATTGCAAATTGCAATCTTTAGTTAAGTTGGTGGCTATTTAGGATTCCGTCACAAGCACAAGTTGCATTATTTCTAGTACTTTCTTTTGACGTGAATGTTAATGGTAGCTCCTGTATTTGGTTTATCTGCATTACCTTCGAATTACAATTTGTAATTATTTGATAGTGCACTTTGATACGATTCATTTGGTTGTTTGTATGGATTGAAATGTGTAGTTAAAGCAGAGTTTTCGTGAGATTGGACTAACGAGTTCCTTTTGTTTTTTGGGAAGGTAACAATTATACAGTGTTTCTTCTGATTGTAATTAAAAGTCTTATCGTTATCGCACGCCTTTTAATTATTTGGTTCTTTTTTTTGTATTTTTTTTTTCTTTCCAGTAAAGTATCAAGAACTCCAAATAAGGTTTCTTATTTAAAGTAGTAAATAAATAAAATCTCATAAATATATCTGAAATTAAAACAATCACAGTAGTCGGAAGTAGCAGTTTTAATTTATTAAAGTTTAAATGCTCTAAACGGGTTTATTTTATCCCAATCGCAACGGATCTTCTAATTCCTAATTAATAAAACGCAATTTAGAAATACAACTAACCCAGTCTTCTACTGAACTCTTTTCAGTATGAATTAAACAACCGTTCGTTCCTATAATGGTTATTTTCCGTCCCGTTTCTCATTGCATGCAATTCCATTGAAAATAAACCCACATTCACGAAGCTAATTACTTAATAATAAATACTCCATCTTTAAATCATCCATTCAATCAAAACACTCCACTCCGCTTTATCTTTATCTCTTTTCTACAACGTCTTTGTTCCTTTGATTGACAAGTGCAAATTAAATAGTATTTATTGCCCAGCCTACTAATGTACACCTTCATTCATTAAACGGAACCTACATAAAAGATTCAAGTTTACGGGTTTATAAGCCCGAGCTTAGTTATTCACGACAATCGCAATCAAATCTCACCCTTTACTTTTATATTTCATCATATTCAACAACAGACTATATGTTTCTTGTACTACTACTAATAGTCATGAAATTATAAATAAAACTCCTGCTTTCCGTTACTATTTTACCTTTTCTATTCAGAAGGACAAAACAGTGGGTAGGGTCTTTTAGTTTAGGGTAGCACCGAGGTGATTGCTGTTTAACTTGACGAGCGTTGTGCCATTTCAGAATAAAACATAAAAATATAGAAGAAGCAGGCATCCGAAGAATGTAAAGCTTAATAAAATTATAATTTGATAAAACCTGAATAGATTCCAAAGGTATTTATGTATTCGCGTGTGTTAATATATACACAATACACAGTTATTCATATCGTAAAGCAGTTTAACGCAAGACAGTGTAAGTGGGGATGAGTGAGGACGGGTTAAAAATCTTCGTAGAAGAAGACGATCAAGATCAATATTAAGGCGATATACTCAAGGAATGAAGAAGTGATGTTGTACCGATAAATCCCATTTCTTTATTGCCTTGCCGTACTTAAAAAGTACAGATAGCTTGCCATGAAAGAGACAGAAGATATGGAAATGTTGAATGTGTTCATTTTGTGGCTTGGCTTATACTTCTTCGGTTCATAAATACTGTTGTTATTATTGTACTTTTACTGTTGGTTGCGTGGGTGGGGGCACAGGTGTAAATTTTAC
Organism: Hydroisotoma schaefferi; assembly: GCA_034682405.1. Lineage (NCBI taxonomy): Eukaryota > Metazoa > Arthropoda > Collembola > Entomobryomorpha > Isotomidae > Hydroisotoma > Hydroisotoma schaefferi. The sequence continues at coordinate 4,325 of JAQFZX010000262.1, forward strand.
TACCAAGACGTATGAATACGATCTTATGGGATTTTATGCATATCCATTTTGAAACTTTAATCCATCACATAAAGTGTGAGCTTGATCATTAAAAACGTACACTACGGAAAAGGTGACATAAATAAATGTAGTTGACATTCATTCAAGCATCTTACAGACACAGACCTTTTAAGGTTAAGGGGACTACACAGAGAGAGGAGTTTTCTAATTTCATTTTTGAATTAAAGCCATTTTAAAAATAAATTATTTTTATGGACAAAATGCGTCATAAAAACTGCATTCTCGTTTTCCTATCTCTAAATCATGAGCAACCTCTACAGAATCAGCTTTTAATGTTTTTATTAAGACAGAGATAAAAAGGTTTCTTTTTTCAGAACCAAGTATCTAAACTCACAGATCATAAAAAATAACTGCGTCATTTAAAAAGCACATGCTGGTTGGTGATAAGTACATGATGGATAGTATTTTATGAAATATGGTTTATTATCGTAACTTGTAATGACTCAATTTGTAATTCAAAACGAAGTTTAATTCAAGAATAATGATAATGCTAAGGAAGATGATGAATATTTCATCTACTTATTATTTCCAAAAGCACTAAAGAGCTTAACTATACTTTAAATACAGAAGCTGAACAACATTAAGCTCTGCATTTCATATCTTTGAATTAGTTAAATCGGGTAGTGTACAACACCTTGGCATGAGAATCCCATACTAATAACTACTTTTGTACTAGATAGTTAAAAGTAACTTAATGTTCTTCTTAAAGTTAAGCTAAAGCTGATTTGGAATGCATTAAGTTAACGAGTAGTTCCTTTCATAGTATTTATTTTGTTGCATTTATTTTTTTAACTTAATAAAGAAAATCTACCAACTTCGGTTGAAGAAAACTTATGAAAAAAAATCTCTCCATAAAAGATGAGTAAATATGAAAAAAACTAACTTATTTTTGTTTGTTTTCATCCCTCGCAACGACATTTGTCTCAAGTCACGTTCCTTTATTGCTTAAACATTAATGTGTAAACCAAATGCAAACTCTTAAGATTATGTGCTATCTATTAAACGTTAAGTAAAATACTCTTAGTATAAGACGAGAGACTGTTAAAAGCCAGTTTATTTATTTTCTAGTATTCATCTGTTGAAAAAGACAGATCGGATTGAGTCACGCAATCAAGTCAACGTGTCTCATCTTCTACTTACCTACCTACCTGAACTTTACGTGACTAGTTGTACGTTGATGACTCTTCTATGAGTAAAGATAACTTGATCATCATCATATCTAACGTTATCAGTCTTAAACAGAATGCAGGGAAGCAACGATTAATTTTTTAAACCCGAACGACTCATTTTCGCAAGCCTCAAAATCAATAGTAAATGAGGAGCAAGCTTTGGCATTTCCGTTAATCTTGCTACGTCTTTGCACGCCAACCAACTGCAGAAGTAACTTTGCATCGCACTGGTTTGTACTATTTCCTATAACAAGTTTTCAATCCTAATATATTTGTATTGTTTATCTCCATTCCGCTATTTTTATGTAGAGCCCAGCAGAAGAAGAGTCAACCTGTCATGTTGCTTGTGTCTTTGATTGAGTTGTTACTCGTCTATCGTCTTGAGACAAGCTCTAGTTTCAATATAACATAATCAACATTTCTGGTCTTTGAATGCATAATACTAAACTGAAAGAACAATGTACCAGTCGGCAGTCAATAATTGACTATATAAATGAATCAATAAGAAATGCATGCATGTCTACTTTTAAGCAATAATAAAGGTTCCATCCATGCTACCCACAGTAAGTATAAAATAACTACTATGGATGAAGTAGGGACAGTCACCTCATAATCGTTGAGCGGTTGATCAACCTAGGTAGATGCTCAGCTCTGTGTTGCTGTATCCAACTGATTGAGATTGATAGAAAAAGGTTCAGTGTTTTTATGAATTGTTGAGTCATTGAATCTATGCATAAAGCGGTGCACATCTATTAAAGCAATCTCTGCAGTATATCTATTGTCTCGGGCCTTCCTATATTAAAGTAAAAGGTAATTTACAAGAGTCAACCTTTATGTCAAGATATGAGTCTGTTTTTATGCTTGGGTACGGGCTAATGGAAAATTATTATTGACATTTTCTCTTGAAACCAGGCTCCAACTGGTGAACCATAAATTTAAATGTCCGGACCAAGTTGGCACCAGAATGTGGGTGTCAACTGTACGGATGTAAAGTAAAATGTCCTAGGTCAAGATTTTTATCTTTGTTTACCTGTCGTGTTTAAGTCTTGTAGATTCAAGGAATTTGGGATACCTTTTTTTCTAAATGTTTCTGTCAGTGTTTTGAGTTTCTAAACTATTTCTGATGTAGAACCCTCGTAAACTTTGTGGAAAATTAATTACTATTTCAATTGAATCCAGAGTGAGTCAACCAAGATAAGATTCAATTAACTGTACATAAGATGCTCCTTAATCCTCTCTGCCTACACAAGACGACGAGGCTCAACTGACAGAACTGATCTTTAGCAGATGAATAGGAAATGAAATGTTTTCCTTGTAGATAATCCGCTTAGAGAATTACTCAAAGGTAATCTAAAGTCACTGTCAATGTCAATTCTCTATAGTAATTTAAGTTGGTTGATAGTATTTAAAAACTAATATCTTTTAACTATTGAAATGGTCTAGTGTCTGCGTATCAAATTCACGGATTGAAGTAGAATAAGAAAGGAGCATAAACCCAATGCAGTTATCCTACTAAGGGAAATAATTGCATAGATCTAACTCATCACAATCTAAATGGATCAGCACTAGTTCGTATTTCTCGAATGTGCGGATTATCGATTCGCAATTTTCCAATAACTATTCATATGCAAATTTACAAAACAACCTACTTATTGGAAGCGTAATGAGCATTTATAAGTGTTACACCAACATGCAATAAAATTTAGCCAAGCAATCAACCCCATCAAATAGACTTTACTTGAGTAGTTGGAAATGAATTAGAAAAAACTGATTGGGAAAGCAGATTTGCAAAGATGCCTAACTAGTCCTTTGATTGAAAATCATTCATGTACTTGATTAAACCTATGTAAAAATTAGAAAAATCCATGCGTGTCTCTCATCTTACCTACTTTACTGCTTAGAATAAATGTAGAATCCAAACTGGTACACAGGTTTTTTCTGACTTAAGTAGTAGAGGTTAAAAAAAGAAGGAAAAACTGTATTTCAAACTGGGCATGAGAAACCTCGAGTTCTATTTCATTTTACCTATTTTTAAAACCTACCCAAAATTATAAACCCCCAATTAATCCAGCTCGTAATACAATATCATCACCCCATAAAGCCCCGTTTCAAAACCTGAAACTTAGTAGTTTCTTGTGTCCCTAATACCCTGTACAGGCTCAAGCTCAACTAAACTTCAGTCAATTCATGCATTGTACCGTTTTGTCACTTGGTCCGTCGCTTCTTCAACAGACTGACTCATCCTTCTATGAAATAAGTATACAAAAGTGCATAAAAGTTGCGTATGTTGCATCTTAAAAATTAAAAAAACTTTTAAAAAGCCATAACCTCAAATCCAAAACCGCTGACGAAGCAATATAATAAAGACATGGTCTAGAATCTAGAAAGATGAGATTAGCATTGGGTATTTATTTACACTTACTCATCCTCCCTCACCCTACTAACTGCTGCAAAATGTAGTCTTATTACTTCTACCCATGCATGCATTTTCCGTCTGCATATTGTATAAACCCACATTTTGCTAATCAGCTAATCATCTCCGACACTCCGACAAGAAGTAAAGTGTAGGACATAAACAAGTCTAAAGTGGATTAGCCGAGAATAAAAGTATTGCAATAAGAGCACCATATCTATAGATTGTTTACATTGACAATGGGGATGGGGATCAAAGTATGAAGTTGATGAGCTGAGACTAATCAGCTTCAAGACGGACACTTTGATAAAAAGGAAACAAGGGCAAAGACTTCTTTTCATCTCTTCTTCTATTTATCTTCTATTATTTTTTGATTAACATTTTTACACTTGGCTAATCTTACTTGAATAAGAACACAAATTCTTGCACTTGCACTTGATTTGATCGACTAGAATTCTCAATTGGCAACGCTTCAAGACCTGGCCGACATTAATCAAACCAATAAGTGGTCACAGCATGTGTTTACATCAAACCAGAACATCATCCTAACCCTAGTTAGCTTATTTTACTGCATACAAAGTTTTACGAAATTAAACTCTGTTCAATTAAAAACCTCACATGTGCTTACATTCTGCAAGTTAAAAAATTCAGCATAACGGTATTTGAATATAAAATATTTTTATAAAAACGCAATGGCCAGAAATTTTAAAAAATCATCAACTTCGCACCCCATAATTAATCCAAGTCGTAAAATATTATTGAATACTCCTTTAAGGCCATTGGAACTGGTTTTGTATAAGATTCTATTGCATTTTTACAAGCATATTTTTTTAATTCCTCCCTTGCACCCTCCACACCTTTTATTTGCATGGTTTTGTTTTGTTCAGTATGTGTGCAAGTATTACCGTAATCTTCCACCGTTAATTAGTATATTCAGAGCTGATAGAATAATTAAAATTGATTACTCCTCCTGCTGGCCAGCCACCTCAAGCCATAGAAGCATCAGCACAAATCATAAGAAATAATTACCCTCTGTTTTGTTTTTCTCTACGGTAATTTTCTACTGCATCAAGTCGAGACTGTATTGCATTGATTGGATTAAAAAATTTATATTGTATCAACCTGAACTGAAGCACATCTTCTTTTGATTCCTTCAATCAAAACAGAACCTTCCTATACCATATTTTATTTCTGCAATAAGTACTACACACGGAATGTTATTGATTTGATTAGAAATTCAAAGATCGTCCATCGAAAAAGTGCAAGAAGGATCAAAAAGAGGTTTTTTGTATTTATTATACAACATCTTTGGTACATTATAAACCGTCAATAGTTTGCTATAGACCAGCCCAGCCCCGGGGGATAGTAGTGCTAATCACCTCTGCTAACAAATCCTAATCATGCTTGCTTTCCATACAATATAATGCCAAATGGAGCTTGGTTGATGCAATTCTCCGAGTTGGATTTCCTGTTTCTTCTATCTCCCTCCCTACCTCCAATTTAGTTCTCTTCACAATAATCATCCCTAGTAAAACCAGAGGTTATCCCACAACCCGTAACCTAGAAATCATATTATTGACAAAATATAAGCTCATGCTTAAGTCAAGCCGAAGGAAGTCTTAGTATCTGGCCTGATGGGGATAAAAGATAGGCTAAGTTCAATCGAAGAGGATTATTGAGAAATGTTTGGCTTAAAACTCTTCACGATTGATTGACGACTGCCCCCTTGGCCCATCAGCGACCAACGACTCAAGTCATCATCTCTCCTTAGATTTTTATCAGATCAAAATGTCAAGATGCCATTCATTTCTCTTAGAAGAGAGTGGCAGTCAGACCGTTGCCTACCGTTTGTCGTTGTTTGTCTGTATGCTTAGCTAAGTTATGACAACAACATGGGAATGTTGACTTCGATGTGCGTATGATTTGTGAATTTTAATGCTTCTGAAGTTTATGTACAAGTTTTCAAAGTTGGAAGTTGCCTAGAGGTTAAAATGTATTGTTATAGATTGCGGATCTAGGAAGGAATGAATGTGTAACTTATTTCCCAAATGGCTTGTTATGTTTACACCCCTTTGTTATGGATGCGGAAGGGCTTATCCGTCTTTCTAAGTTTTTTACAGGGGGATTATAATAATAAGGGTGTTTAGAGGGTTTTGGCAGGGTTGGTATTGGCATTGGTATTAGAAGAATTACTTTTAAAATTTGGACATGGCTGGGCAAGTCCTCTATGCTCAGCGGATTACCTTAATCCTACCTAATAAAAATAATAAGATTTTCAATCCGGGTTGAACCGTAGCCAAGGAAAATGAAGGACAGAAGAATGGGGTGGTATTGATCTGTGAGGAAATCAGACTTTGATCAGTTTGAAACTTTTTGCATGTCATTTCCGAAGGCTGTATTTTAAAACGATCTTTAATAGTTTGTTTCATATGTGCATACCTGACGGAAAATGTCAAAGAGCATGGTAGTTAAAAAATACTGTACTTAATACTTCGGCCTTTGTGTTACTTTGCAAAGAATACAAATAAGCCCGATGCGGATATGAAGATGACGATTATTATTAGGATAATAAGATCTACAATTCCATCTCTCATCATCGTGGCCTTCGGTTCTAGAAAATTACTGATCAGAAAGATACACAGAATTTAAGATGAGATCGAGTATTGGCAAATTTATACATACGATGTCCCATACTTATAGCTCGTTAGCTTCCTGCAAACAATTTACTGATTATCTAGTGAGTAAACAGAAGCTAATGGGGACACAGAGTGCATAAATTGATTACAAATGCCTACACAACATTCCCCAGTAGTAGAAGTTGTTACTGCTAATCTCTAGGATTTGATTGTTGTTGATTAAAATTATGATTATACTACTATACTACTACAATAACTAGTGAAATGATAGACGCGGAAAGATGATGAAGCGTCGCATCAACCCGGATTGATGGCTTTGAAAGGACGACATTAACAATATTTACTACTGCTACTACTGCTATTGTGCATTATCTATTACTTAAAAATGCTCCTGCTCAGCAATCATAAAGGATTGTTTATCTCCATATTAATTTACTTCTTCAGCAGAAGTAATCAAACTTGCTCAAAGTCAAGTCAAGAGCCAAATCTCATGACATTTAACATACTTACATAAAGCAAGTAAGTAAACTATGTGCAAGTTCAGGTAGGTAGTTTTAAATTTTAGCGTAGCTCAAATGCCTTCTTACCTGATTGATGAGTGAATTATGAAGTTAACTTATTGCAAGAAAATAAATTGAGAAAAAGGAAACTGATAGCCCACAGAGTCCAAGATAAAGTTACCAAATTGTAAACAATCTGCCTGTAACTATGTACTTTATTACTGTTGAAGCCTAGCTCATGGCAGATTTTGTGATTTGATTAATCAAACCCTTAAATCTGATCTCTAATTGAAACAAATAGCATCTTACAAGCTTTGCAGGTACGCTTTCCTTGTAGCTTGAACTTCTTGATCGATGTTTCAAGGATGGAATTTATTAAAGAAAATAAGTTTGAACATTTTAATGGGAAGATAAAAGTTGGCATGAAATGTATGTAATATTACCATTATCGTCGTTTAAGATAATCATTCAAGCTCTATGGCTCGATGACCGAGTTGGAGAGTCAGTGAATATTCAATCCAATCCAATGTACACAACTGCCCTGATATTTGGCTAAGAATTAATATGATGATAGGATGGCCCATAATTTTAGATGGCATGCTAGTTTTTTTTCACAGAAAAAATTATACGTTTGGCCTGCTGTAGCCGTGAGGGAAGGATGTTTGGTTTCGATTTGTTATGTTGAAGATAAGAAGGAACTGAAGTATTACAACCACGAAGGATAATCAAAGAAGAAGATCCTACATATTTTTCAGCAGTAGTTGTATCATGTATTGAATTGTTAGTTTTTATTCTATGACATGTTAACTGCGGTAGACATTTTGCGTGTGAGTGTGAGGTGCAAGGTAGTCTCCATGATGAATGCATAGAATATTAACTAAAAGCTCTCAAAGTTGCTTATTAAAATTCTGATTTTATTTTCATACAAGCAGCTACAAACTACACAGAGAACAGGCAATGTGTTTACTTTTAAGGAATTAAACCATCAAAAAAGTTTTTTGCTCATTTAAGGAAACCTCTCCAAAAGTTGTAGTCAATAAACAAACTTTTCTTCCTATCCAAATAGTGAATAAAAGTAACGTAAAAACATCATTAAAAACTGTGGTACAATGTTTTGACGCCTGTCAATCTCAATTTTCTCTAACCCTAGTGTTCTTCTTATTTACTTAATTTACTTGAAAAGTTTCAAATATGCATGGTAGAATCAGGTTTTGGGTAAAAAAAACCCCATGGTAAATGTCAAAGGTCTTGGGGATAATCACACATTCTACACATTGTACATTATTTGTAATAGAAAGATATCTATTGCCTGATTCTGACTGTGAGAAGTGTTTCAAGAAGGTAGCACCTTTGTGAGAAACTATTGTAAAAAGTTGTAAAGAGTAACAATAACATATACTTGAATTCAAAAGGGTAAAATATATAGATCACTTTTCCTTACTACGGTCAATAGTTCATTTGGAAGAATCCAATGAGGTTTTTTCCCTTTAGAAAAGTCTCTTCCACTGAACTCCTTACTATTATCTTTCTGACCAAGTGAAAGAAGTTGCATTGAAACTTTTATAAAATAAAGTATTAAAAGACACAAAGTAAAGCAAGACATGACCATGCAGAATGTTTCGTTGAGCTTTTGTAAGCACTTTTTACTCCAAGAAATAAGTCGGACGGAGGCAAAAGTCTCTTAACTTGGTAACTTACTCGCATAATATTTTATGTTGTATTCATGCGTTTTATATAGTGTCATGATCATCAGATTCGCATTAGACATTATTACCTTTTTTTGTTAAAAAAACTCAGTTTATAAAGAAGAGAAGAAGTGGATCGAATTTCAAAGAGTAGTTTCATTTTTTAGTAGATAGTAGTAGTCCAAGATTGTTCCTGTAGACTTCGATTTTAATGCCAATTTCAAAACGCTCAAAAGTGTAATCATTAAAGAGGCAATCAATGGAATCTTTTTTCTTCAACTTGGACTCATTTTTAATGCCATGTCAGTATAATGTTACACGAGACATTTGATGATGAATGATATAGAAATGCACATTATTACATTCCATGAGCCCACATTTGATGTTATTAACTTATCTTTCCATTTATATACATAGTGATCCTTATTCAGCCATTTCTGAAATTAAATTCCAAGATTGATAAAATGAAATAAATTAAATTAATACGAAATGCTGACTTGCTCTTTTATAAAAATTGATATTCTTTCTTAGTGTCCGCCAGTTGATATTTTCGCTAGTTTTGCTTTATGTGACCCTATTTGGAATTCGGGCTATGGTACTGTAGCAGAAGAGCAGCAGCCGTGTCGCTTCGTCATCTTAATCTTTAATCTTCATCAACTTCGTATAAATATTTACTGCCTTGCTGAATAAGGGCATCTTAGAAAAATATGTAAGTGAGGTCCAAGGCGGATTTCTTCGGGTTGTTAATCGTGAAGGAATTTTAAAGCGGATTTTACTTTTCTTCTTTTAGTTTTCTAGTCTTAAGTGAAAGACGTAGCTTGCAGTGCAGTGATCCTTTCATTGCATTTAGTATTAAATGCATGTTTTCATATTAGTGGGCTTAAAAAGTGAGAATGTTAGGGTGACGTAAAGTTTTATTTATTACTTCAATTTCTATTGTATTGTAAGAAGGAATGTTTAAAGGAAGTGAGTGCCAAGTATTTAAAAAAATCTGCAATTAAATTTAAACTCGTGTTCTATTGTTAAAAATGTATAAAAGATGCAAAAACCCTACGACCTCGTCTTAAAAGATTAGCCCAAGTTCTTACTAGGATCACTCCCCAACTCCATACATGATTAGTTTTAGAGAATTTAAATAAACTGTCTTTCATAAATCGGACTCTTTCCTCTTTTAATTTTCTGTGAACTTGCATTACATATGTAAATTTAGACAACTATATTATCATACGAAATATGAGCTTTTGTAGCAACTGGATTAACACTCTTGTACTTTTTAATCTTGCCTCGCCTTAAAATATAAGAGTACAGAAGAGCACAGCAAAATGAGCTCTTAGCATAAAAACTCAAGTGATTAGCAGTCTTCACTTGTTCCTCGTAATAAAACCTATTAAAAGTTAGTACCAAATTTCACATTCAAGATCCGCACATAGATAGACTGCCTGCATACAAGCTGCTTATTAGCCATCAGTAATAATATAATGTGCTAGAGACCAAAGTATCAAAGGTCACAAGGGCAGGGACAATGATCACCGTCCCAAGTCCTAAGCCCAAGATGATAAGTGCAATAAAAGCTACTAAAAGTATACTTCTGTGTCTTTAGTTTAGTAGTCGGTCCGATTACAATTACAGCTCGAGTACGAAGTTAAAGTTAACGTTTGAACGTTAAAATGGCTTGAAGCAGCAGCGCTTACAATTTCTAACGATCCACTTCTTTTGCATCTTCGAGTTAAGCATGGAATCCACCAAACCTCAATTCCTCCGCCCCTGTCATTAATTCTTTCATTAAGATGCCGGTGTTATGAATGAAAAATGCCGTGTTATTAGTAAAAAATCCTATTGGATACATTTAGCATAAAAAAGAAAGTTTTTATTAACAAATTCTGCAGCCTTTTTTCTCTTTTGTAGAAGGTTTTTTAAAAAATGCATGAGTTACGACGTGATTTTGTTTTAAGTTATTGTTTTTAAAAAGGAGCTCTCATCCCTTTAAAAGATTGCTTATAATTCTTGGCTTTTGTTATGTTTTGATGGGGTTGACTCGTTGAAATAATGTTTTATTGACAACAGTTATCACAACAATGAGATTCTTAAAAGTCAGCTCATGTTTCTCCTTATCTTACTGGCTAGTATAAAGAAAAGATTTATTATCTACTTTGCTGCAACTTACTTGCATTGTTCCTTGTTGGCAGTTTTCTCGTGAAAACTCATCAAATGAAAATATAAATTTGAAAGGTTTTTAAATCGAGGGAAAGCAGACCCTTGAAATAAATATTTTTAAGACAGGTAGGAAGTTATTATTGTTGCAAATGAAAGGTAATAAGAATAACAATTAAACTTTGTTTATATTTTTATTTCTGATCATGATCACGTCGGCAGAAAAAAACTTTCTCCAAATATAGTTTTATTTTTGCAGTAGTAGTAACCAAAACGTGGGTACAAAAAAACGAAATCAAAGCTAGTAACTTCAACCAGCTTTACTCACGTCTCTGTAAGTCATAAGGTCACGAGGCGTTTGAAAGCCCTGGAGGGTTTCTTAGCTAATTTCAATCGACAGTTTATAATCACAGTGTTTTTACCTCGCCAAAAAAAACAAGTTTGTCTCCGTGTCATTAAAAAAATTTAAAGAAAAAGTCCTCTACATCCGTTCCATATTTACCCTAGAGCTCTTTACCTAGGACATATACACCTTAAACTCCTTTATTTATTAGAAACACTCGACTAGCCCTAAGACCTAGTGGGGTATTATTCCACAACTAAACTCCTACCACAAGTTCCTCTACCACCTTCCCTACAATTATACAAAGTACGATTAAATAGACAAGAAAGTTAACCGGTGAGACTTTAACTCTAACCCCAACCACACAAATTAAGCTTAGAAATAAAAAGTAGAAAAAAGAAACCAGAGGAATTATCAGCATCGAATGAGAAAAAGTGAAGCTTTATTAACATCAAAATCAACTTTGACTTTTGACTTGACTCGTTCATAATAACTTACTAATAGTCCTACTTACAAAAAAAACTGACAGTGGGTGAAAAATAAAAATCCTTGGGGCTTTTTATTTTAACTTAGATTTCTCCATGACTTTTATGCTTCTACTTCTAGAAGAACTTAGCATGGTCTATCGTGAACATTCTGTGTTGTAGCTATTAAAGTTTAGGTTTCTGTTGGTGAACATCAACTCTTAATTTTATTCCCACGACAGCGAAACAACCTGCTCATTGCCGCTATGCTATTTCATGTTGCATAGAATAGTAATGCTTTACTTATGAGGATTTTTTTTTATCTCCGTGCTTAATTTACTCGTTCACATAGCCAGACAGGTACACAATATCACAGGTTCCTTAATTCCATTCCCCTTCTGACTCTTTCCCGTAACTTTTATCATTGCTGCAGTTGTGAGTTAGGAGTACTATGCATCCAGGTTATATGGAAAGGAAGAAGGTATTAATAACCAATTTGGTTACCTGTCCATCCATCCACATTAGGAGGATGCGGTGATTATGAGGGAAAAGCGGCATTAGGTTTATATATTCTGTGGGAACTGGAAAATACCTCTTTAACATATACCTTTTCTTATTCGATTTTTACTTTGCGACTACTCAAACTGGTATGGAGAACGGAGAATGGTCTATTTAATGCAACAATGGCTTGGCTGGTTATTTTAGCAGAGGGTCGAGACACAGTCACAGTGGCAGTAAATGGGATAAATGCAATAAGCGTTAATTTCTTAATAAAGAGTTCGTTATCGAATAGGAAATTACGATCCAAGAAAGTTTCTGAGCCTTGATATTTAGTCGTAGAAACCCTGGGTAATTTTGCATTCCCACGATTCATCAATGCTTAAGACAGGACAGCTTTTATTAACTTTATTTGTTTGCACTATTGGACATGTGTTATACCAGGCCTTAATCAGTCAGGTTTTAAAATCAAAGTGCCCTCAATCTTTCTTTTTCGTTACTAAAGTTTTATTTCTTGAATCCTTCCAAATAAAATCAAGTTTGTTTACAACTTTCAAAAGTTACAGCTTAATAACTAAGAACTAAACTAGATGCTGCTTTACTGGCTGGCGTAAATTAAAGGTTGTTAAATCCAACTCAATCAGTTAACAACCTTCTACGGATATCCCTCGTTCTTTTCATCAGCATTTTAATTCACCCTCACCCTCGCCATATTTGTGTTAGCTAATGAGCTACCTTACCTTACCTAGCTGAGCTTGCTTATCAAGGAGCGTGAAGGAAGTGCAGCTTCAAAAACAAATTGAGATTATACTGGAAATTCCAAAAAGGATGTTTATTCGATAAGAGAATTAATAAACGTCACTCAAAAGTACCACAGTACAGTTGGTATATGTATCGTCATTAAATTGACATTTGACACGAGGCTGTCATCACGATGATAAAGAAGACATACCTACTCGTATGTTGTATATGACTTCATATGACACGTCATGATCTGTGTCGTTTCGCATACTGCTAAATACAATAGGGGCTTCATATAATTTCTTCAGACTTTGATAGTTTCATTCTTCTGAAGCAGCTTCAACTGGATGTCCATTTTGATTGACACGGTTATTTCTCACAGTTCCCATTTAAAGAAAAGTTGAAGTTGAGACGAACAAAGTACAGTGACAGTGTGTTCACTTTCATAATTTTATTTAATACTGGCAACTGGTGATAGTTAGTTATGTTTCTGTTCCTTCTCATAAATCAAATACTGATGAAAAAGGAGCTTAGATAAAGCTTGTGAAATCGGACACACCGTCTGCTATAAACTTAGTTTGTTTGACTTATATAAAAAGACCTTGAATCTTGACACATTTTAAGATGCTATGAAAGCTTCCATTCAGTTGCACCTGTTTATAATTCATAAGAGATAGATAAAGAGTTCTTTAGTTTTTCTGGTGTTGATTTGAGTATAAAAAGATGGTAAAATCGAAAGGTCAAGTATTATTTCAAATTTTTGGAGACAACTCAATTATCTTTTGGCAAGATCTTTTTTAAAGATTTCGGGTCAAAAGGCTTTTTGCTGATGATAGCCAAGAAAGAAAGACTTTTCCGCGACTGGTGTTGTTTTAAGCCAATTTGTTCCCTAATCTTGACTTTTTTGGCCCAGTCTTCTTTCTCTTGAGCTTTACTAAACGACCCATTTTGGCAATTAAAGTCGGAGCTTTATTACTTCATCTTCATCATTGATGATAAAAGGCGTAAATGAAGGAAGTCTCAAGATAGTCTGAAAATAAACTGGCCTGGACTCTTTCTTCCTTTTGACAGAGTTTACTTTGAGATTTATTGAGGTTTTACCAAAAAATTGGCACACGATCAACAAGAACATTTACTCCTACTACGTATTCCATTTCATCAAGTCTTTCCTCACTTCCTTTCCCTTAAATGAAGAAGTAAAAGATGGTAATTCTCAAAAAAGTGACTGGAAATGCACAAGAATTTAAAGTGAAGGATATATTTCCATGCTTTTTCATGCATAAAAGAAAATCCGCCTGTTTCCGATCATTTCGCAAACCCATATTTCTCTCATCTTTTAAAGTAATCTCCAGAAATAACTTGGGAGACAGCAGAGGATGAAGTAATATGGAGAGTTATTAGTTCCCATATCTCATAATAAATATAGCGCTTACCGACGCGTATAAACAGACTTCCGATTTACATGCGTTTTCATCTTTTGGCAACCATTCATAAATAAAACCTCCTCTATACTTAAAGCAATCCTCACAGTCTCATTCTTAAAAAATAACATAAATATTTATAAAGAAGATGTCATCACCTTTTAGTAAGATTTGCATAAAATGATTATGGGTACACTACGAAATTAACCCAAGTCATTTATAGCTTGCCAAAAACATCCAAACCTATTATTATTATTGTCTTAGGACACTTTTCATTTCCATATAAAGTGCTTTTTATACCATTAACCATTACTTATGCTCAATTTTACGCCTCCGTTCCTTAACATTTTAATAATCTTAACTATACAAGAAATGCATTTACATTAGGTTAATGCATTTTAGTACAAAGTAAAAGTAATGCACTTTTATCTAATCAACTAGAGTAGAGAATGTGATTCTTTCCGTGTGATTATTTTCAATTGGCGTTTAAAGCCATTATCCATCTTGTTTTTTTTCTCATCAGTGCATTTTTTGCCGTTTTTTCCTACAATTTAGTTAAATCACGACAAAGACAACCAGCATACTGACTGACAAATGTTACTAACTAACGCTCCAACTAAATTGTACATTGTCGTCACTTCGCTGCAGCAGCCGCGGTGACTGAACTCCTTCTTGATGAAGATGTGCGTTTTTTCTGCAAGGATTGTAAACTTTTGCCAATTCTATTTCGTATAAGAAACACCCTTACTTTTTATCTCTATTTACGTTGGAAAGGAAACCCTCTATTAATTTTCTCTAGAGAATAAAAAGCCCCAGCGGATTTGTTTCTTTGTTAAAAAGTCAAATAATAAATGGGTCTATTTCGGTACATAATTTGCATGCGTTTTTTTTATCTTCAGCTGCCAAAGCAGTAATTTTTACTGACATTGTTCGCATTTCCGCTACAAAAAAGGTGTTAAAAGATACCAAGTCAGAGAGTCAATTCTTATTAAATTCGGTCAGGAGAGTGATTCCAAAGCTGTGGGATTATTATCGTAAACAGCGAAGAAGATTAGTAGTTTTTTTAAATCGTAAAAAGAGAGTTAGGTGATGAATAATTGTAGAAAGGGAAAGATGCGTCTTCTCTGCAGTTGATATGATAATAACAATGAAATATGGATAATGGTCTGATAAATAGTGTGTGAACGCAGTTAGAGGCTATTATTATGATTTGGCAGTGTTGTTTTGTGTTACTTTTGGTAGAGGATCTGCCGACGGATTCTTTTTATTTATTTCTTGCAAATCTCTCATCCTGCAGCGTTTCCTAAAGCGTTCTTGCCCCTGCTAAGATATCAAAATTATGGTGTAAAATGCAAACAGCGATTAGGCCTTGGACAGGCAAGGCAGGCAGTTAAAAGTAAACATTAAATAAATATTGTTTACTCATAAAAAGTTATGGTTTATGATTAAAAGTATCAAAATGTATCCTTATAGTTTGTTTGTTTTTTTTGGCTTAAAAAGGGATTATAGTTCAACGGTTGTAGTAAGGCTTCAGAGGCTTGTATGCTAAAAATTACTGCATGTTACTTCTTATCGGGAGAAAGCTAACTATAAAAAAAGCTTATGCAAAAATTCTAAGAATTGTTTTTTTTACCCTTATCACGGATTGTGAGACTACCCAGTTCCCTATTTTATTTACGACGATATATAAGAGATTTCTTAATAAAAAGAATTGACTCATCTTAGATTTTCAATGCAAAAAGTACAAAGCTCGTTTCTAAATATTAAATCAAATCCAATGGCAAAATGACTACAAACTATCATCAACTGGTATTATTTACATTCATCAACGGTCAGCCTTTATTTACAACTATTTACTTTTCCCCTGTCATCTCTCCTTTTTAGTCAACTTTCAATAATAATAATAACTCAAATAAAATATCAAAGTAGAAAAAAAATGGGTATAAGTCGAACACGATTTACTCATGATCAACGTGTCCAAAACCAAGTGACCGATAAAACTAATCTTCTTTGCTCGCCCAAACTTGGCATATGAAAAACTCAGGCTTTTATTCTGTACAGAAATTGTACAATGAAATCATCAAGTTGATGAAACCAATCCAATCCTTGAACAAATGCACAAGGATTTATTTATTCAAAGGGTTAAAACTCTATGAAAGTAATAACACAGGGTTTCTATATAAGGGAAGCTCTCATTTATTTAGAAGAGTAAATAAAATAACGGAAGATATTTCGAAGTTAATTCCTAGAAATTAAGGAAATTATACGTTTGTAATTAAATGTCAGAATGGGTATTTTTCAATCCTGGTTTTGCTAAAAATTTTAAAGAGGAAACATTTCAAACATTTTAACAGGATAATGAGAGAAATGAAATGAGAACGAGCCAATATAATAGTAAATTACACCCTGACTGAATCCATCAACTCTTGTTGACTAATGGAGGATCACTTCCTCGCGTGAATGATGTGAAATTCGTGGTTTGGTTTGGGCTCAACCTACGCAATTCACAATTTGAAATACATACTATTAAATTTACTGCTATGTATGCTTGAAAAATAGGTTTTTATTCGGATGGGGGATGTTTGCTTAAACCACTAATCCAGATATGTTAACTCTCGTCACTCTGACGGGGTTGATGGATTTCTCATTCTCATTTACAATCACTACTTCCGTCCGTCATTCATCGTCATCCCTTTTGTGAAATAAATTGTAGAATAATATGAGTTTTGAATGAGAATGGTACGATCCATATTATTATTTTGAAAAGGGATTTATGATCGGATCGAAGGGTTTATATGATTCCTGAACTCTGAACTTCTAAAGCTCCACTTTCACAGCATTTCATGTCATGTTGTAAGAAACCGAACCGAACCATCCCCAAAAGCATACTCTCTATTCCCACTTTATGACTATTACGCTTTTAATTAGGCTACTTTTCTTCTGGATAAAACAAATACTACTACTAGTCCATATATGCAATAAATTGGTGAACTTTATGTCATGCGAATGTTCAGTTTTTATTCATATTTCATGTTTTTATTAAAAACAGTCTTCAAAAAACAAAAACAACATTCATTTATTTCGAGTCTTGAGTTTTGATGTACTCGAGAACTTGGTCCCTAGAAGGGCTGTCCGCTCCGAAGTCCTGGAATAAAAATTACATACAGAATAACTAACTATACATCCACGAACAGCTATACTACCCCTCCCCCTCCCTACAATAACTGCCAAGCTAAATAAATATCTCGTACCTTAATAACGACAGCAGAGCACCTGACGACCTTCCTGGCCTTGCCCTCCTTGTCAATTTTGCAGAGTCCTGCCCACTCTCCGAGTTTCTTGTTGTTATCCACCCTCAACAAGGGGATATTGTGCTCAGTGCACAGGGCGATAACCAGCTTCTTGTACATCGCCTCGTCACAATCCTCTGCCAAAACGCACATAAGTGCCTGTCGCCTTTAATAATAAAACCAAAAACCCAATTAACACCTCCTCTCTTCCTCCCCTTAAAAAACCCCTTTTTGGTACAAATTAATCAGAAAAAATACTTCAACACGATTTAAATTGGGTAACAACATCTGAAGAGGGATGCCTTAGCAAACAAACATCATTTTAAATACGTAAAAATCACACTAAACCCACCCTCGCTAGATAACTTACTTATCAAGAGCCTTAACAGATTCATGAAGTCCCCTTGCAAGTCCGTCGCTTACAATTGACATTTTCAACACTTGCTGGAGAGCGTTGTTAATATCAAAATCCTGATCTCCTCCCCGATCCCCACCCCCAGTTGTTACGGAGGCAGTTTCAGGCAAATCATCTCTACAAATTTAACAAAAAAAATACTTCATAAATAAACAACTAAATACCTACCTAAAAAGCACGAGGTAAAAAAAACTCACCCTTCTGCGTCAGACATTATTCCAGCAGAATTCCTTCTGTAAATTACAAAAATACCGTGAAATTAACCCTTTTTCCTTAAAAACCACCTTTTCCTCATCATAATTCACGTTTTTTAAGGTAAATATCAGAAACTTACAATGATTTAGCCAAGTTTTTCTAAAAAAAAGTACGCAAATAGAGTTCCGTTCCTCTCGTCTCTCACTTTCCGACTGAGAATGGCCGGCCTGGCTGATCCCATGCTCTCTCCTTCATCCAACTTTTAGTCCGACAACTACCGTCAGGTGGCAACCTCTTCCAGATCTACAAACAAAAAACTACACTTTGTCTACTTCAACCAACTTCCAACGCTTGAGGCTACAAATCATGCATGGAGTTTTTATACCCTCAATAATCCTTACTTTTATGGATTTATCATCATCATTCCTTATGGACTTTGGAATTCTTCTTCAGTACCCTAAATCCTCGCCCATATGCCGCGGCTTATATGTGGAAAAAAAAGATTTTTGGAAGCATGTTCAACATGGGAGAGATATCCCTTTTAACATGTAAAAGATAGGAGTGCGGGATAATTAACGAGGGCGGCATATATATGGGCGACGATTAAGGCTACAACCTGCAATACTTGCAATGTTAATTAGCCACGCCCCTGCTATCCCTTCCATGTTAATTTTCGAAATTACTTGCAAGCGCCGCTCGCGTGCTTGGGAAGAATTCTGAAGTCCGATTCCTTATGTATGCATCCCAATTATGAGAGTGATTTGTTTACGTATGCATGCTTGCATAAATCAGCTTTTAAGTACCGTATATCATGGAATAGAGGCCCGGACTACTAATTACTTTTTCAGTTTTAAGGGTAATATTTTACACAATTAAATTAAATTATAAATTGCGATTAAAGGGGCTTGTATTCGAAAGGGGCCACTATTTGAGGGTAAACCGTTATGTTAATCCTGACCATGACTGATGCAGTATAGTCTGCAGTTGTTCTTTTGGATGGGGCCTTTTTTTTATCTACGCTAAGGCTACTATGTACTGTAATGAAATGAATAACCACACCCACACGGCCACACCTACCTACTACGACTCTACATGCTTAGATTGATAATCTGAAAGTTGAAAAGGGATGCTCCAGCTTTAGGATATAAATGTGCTGTATTAACTTTGGGAAACAAGTTTGCCAATTAGTTTTATCTC
Organism: Hydroisotoma schaefferi; assembly: GCA_034682405.1. Taxonomy (NCBI): domain Eukaryota; kingdom Metazoa; phylum Arthropoda; class Collembola; order Entomobryomorpha; family Isotomidae; genus Hydroisotoma; species Hydroisotoma schaefferi. The sequence goes on from JAQFZX010000262.1 coordinate 23,503, forward strand.
GTTCATATAAATCATCAAAGATCAATCAATCATATGGAATCGATTATTGATCCGATTTTTTGTTTACTGGGTTTCTGTAATGAACTAGATAGAGAGAATTAAAAAATCATGGGGTTAACCTGTCAATTGGCTTTGACAGAAGATAACAATCCTTCTGTTTGAAGGGTTTTGTTATAAATGTAAAATTAAACTGTAAAATTAAACGGTTCATTCGAGCTTGAGAGCTGATCATAGGTTTACCTATAATTAAACTTTAGAATTGAGAAATTAACTAACCAAGCAATCATGTCTCAAGCAGGGGGGCTGGTGGTTGTTCTATTTCTACAAGTAGTGTTGGCTTTCGGTTCCTCTGAGCCATTTGAAAATAAAATTTACCAGCAAAATGACGAAAAATTCCGGTTTAAGTATCACTTTAGCATTCCAGAGAATTGGACAAATGATCCCAACGGGTTGGTCTATTTGAATGGGGAGTATCATCTTCATTATCAGTATAACCCCTTTGCTACGAATGGGGAAGGGACAAAGATGCACTGGGGGCATGCGGTCAGTAAAAATTTGGTCACTTGGACCATTCTTCCCATAGCTCTTTATCCTGACCAGCTTGGAGCCATTTGGAGTGGAAGTGCTGTAGCGGATTTTGGCAACTCTTCGGGATTACAGACAGGAAATTTTACGCCAATCGTTGCTATTTTCACCCATTTTGGACCCGTTCAACAACAGAGTATTGCATATAGCAATGACTTAGGAAGAACGTATACCAAATTTGCGGGGAATCCCGTCATTCCTAACCCAGAAGGTTACTTCGCATAAATACAATGTCCGTGAATTTTAGAGTAGACATTTGTAAATTAATGGAGAGATTTATTGGAAATGTAGGAGGCATGCCAGACTTCAGGGACCCAAAAGTAATCCGCTATGGGGATTCTTGGGTAATGGTCTTGGCTGCTGGGCCTAGAATTCAATTCTACGGCTCTGATGATTTGAAATCTTGGCAATTGCTAAGTCAATTCGGAGAGAACCCTGAACAAGGGGTTAAAGAAGGCCCTTGGGAGTGTCCAGACTTCTTAAAGATGAAGTTTGGAAATGAGGATGTCTGGGTACTTATCGTCAGCTTATATGGAGGTTCCAAATGTAAGATCATTCATATCAGATAAATCAGTTAGTCAGCTTGACCCAGCTGTCGACATATTTCATACGTTTTCAGCCCCAAATGGAGGCTCAACTACCCAATACTTCGTTGGGGAATTTGACGGGAAAACATTCCGAAGCTCTCAAGTAACACCCCTCTGGCTAGATTGGGGAGTAGATAATTATGCTGGAGTGACATTTGACAACGACCCGAAAGGAAGGAATGTTATGATTTCTTGGATGACCAACTTAGACTATGGTGGTTCGACACCCACGAATAGTTGGAGGGGGCAAATGACCCTTCCAAGGGTACTTGATCTAGTATTAGTAAACGGACAGCTCCGTCTGCGTTCCACTATTGCAGAAGAATTAGACGCTTTAAAAAAGCAAAATGAGACGCTCCAATTCACAAACACAGCAATAGTTGCTGCAGGAAATGTTACCTTAACTGGAGGAGCTAATTGGACAAATCCTCTTATGATTGTCGACCTCACGTTTAATATTAGTGGGTTGGATTCAACAGGAAGCATTTCTATATGCATTATTAATTCCTTTGATGAAGAAATTTGCTTAGGTATGTGCAGATGTTAAGTATTAATAGTTTTAAATCCAAAAGAAACTTTCTTACTAAATAACATGTTGTATGTTATTTTAAACAAAGGATACGATAATGGACGAGAAAGAAACATATTTCTGGACAGAGAGCGATCAGGAAGAATGGATTTTAGCCCAAGTTTTTCAAGAAGAATTACGGCCACCCGAGAACGATTAGACAGTTCCATTAGATTCCAATTTTATGTAGACGTTTCCGCTCTCGAACTTTTTGTCGACTCTGGCCTTACCTGCATGACATCTTTAAGCTTTCCGGAAGAGCCTTACACCATTCTCCAAGTAAGGCATCATGCTGGACCTAACAGTACCTTGACATTACTCAATGGATCCGTCCAGGGACTCAATTCCATGGATGATATTTAGATTTAATACAAAAATCCACAAATATTTAATATGTTCACTGGCTCAAATAGAATTCGAAGCATTTGCTTTCTTCTATAGTTGATCTACTTATATTAATCAAAAGTTATAATCTGGGGCTTCTAATCCCTCGGTAAATTTAAACACCCCTTCCTGTAAGATTTCTATGAAGGAAGCGTGGTTTTGATTTACCACAGTTTCACGATTTCTCCGTAAAATCTGATAAATATTATTATTGCAAAAAGCCCGTATTAATATTTGCTACCGGAGATGAGGGATTAACAAAAACAGTAGAGTTCCGTTCTCATAAAAATGTCTTAATTGATCATACATCATTATAATGGTAATTGGTCTGAAGATAATGAATAATTGCATATTGCATACTGCGTTTTTACGATTTGCATGTTTCTATTTTCACCGTTACTCCAATAACTTAACCTTACCAGTACTCTTACTTAAGCCTGGGAAGTAAGACATTTATGTCTGTAAGTTGCCTGATTGGATTGATAAATCGATAAAAAAATCTACAATTATTGCGTTAATTGTTCATTTATCAAGGGTTGATCAACTGGTTCTCTTGAAGAAGCTCTATTTAACTAATAATTACGCCGGTATAATTACAGATTTTAAGAATCAGTTCAGTCAGGCTTCTCTCATGCTCATTTGTACTGACCTTTCTTTACTGAAACTAAAAGATGAATTCGTGAGATTATCCATTAATCCATCAGTTGGGAAAATGCTTATCAAAATTTACCACATTTAGTTTTTACTTCCTAAAAGAGACATTCATGCTATGTTAAATGGCTTTATTTCAATATACCAATCTGCGATGACCTAAACATTATCCACTTATCATCAGAATCAACCATTTGGGAACAGACCTAGAAAAAGTAGATGCTTATATGACTGCAGTGGTGTTTTACCACCCATACTATATACCACTCACGGCCATTCACAGTTTCTCACACTGTAACAGAAAATTACTATCATGAATACTTAATTATATTTACGAAGAGGGCAAAGCATGCAACCATTTATTGACTTACTTATTTGTAAATTTATTTTATGGCTTACTTATTTCGCGTTTTCGTAAATATCAACCTAACTAACGAGGTAACACTAATTGGTCTTTTTTATACAAGGAAGTAAGTATAATGTACAAGTAGTACCTTATGCCAACCACGTTCTAGTTTTTATCAGTATGTATTGGTTTCTGTCATCAATAATAAATATCTACTTCAATAAAACAATCCTCCCTCTCTTGTAAAACTGTACAAAATTATATGCTACTGTTAATTATAAACAAGATAAATTTTAAATTAGATGCCTTCAAGAAAAAGTGGGCCTGAGATCCCGATAAGTCCTTAAAAGTACTATCCCCACCCATTTCTTGTAGAAAAATAATTGCACAAAGAAGCGATTAAAGATTTAACGCAACTTCTATTAACTAGAGCATGCTAATTTTACTCTAAATATTCCTCCTCCTATTCTGATCTGATAAATTTTAAAAAGTAATTCAACCAATTTAAAATGTAATGAGGAAAAATTAGTATGCAAATTTAACAGTACAATTATTAATTATTAATACAATCTTAAGACTATCTATTGAACAAAGGTTACTGCACTGTGAAACGTTGCAAAAAAAGCAATTCCGAGTTTAATTAATTACCTAAGACTAAGACCAAGGAGGCTTGGGAATTGATTTAGCTTGCTCATTTCTGGGTTATGATATAGGAAATATCTACAAGACTTAATCCGTTCTTTAACTCGGTGCATATTTATCTTCTCTAACTAAATAAGTAAGTTGAAGTTGAAGGAAGAATCAATCTTATTCTTCATTATTGGAAACCGTTCCCCACGCCCAGCTCCAAATTCGATCTTGTGTAATTGAATTTTTACGCAGACCGTCCTGTCCTCATGCCACGACGCGACGAGTTTCTACAGTTAAAACTATGATTACATTTTACTCGTAATGCCATTGCTAATAAGACGGTCTTTCGAGTTTACTAGTAGTAGTGAGTGGGCGTGTATTGTATAAGAGTATTGAGACAGTCATTAGCATCTAGTTTAAAACTACACCTCGAGGCTTCAGCATTTGGAAATTTGACTTATTGTAGACTAACATGCAAACTTATAATGTAACATGTATCAAATCAAAGTATAGAATAAGGAAGGGTGGATCAAGAAAAGCAACCGATATTTAATTTGATCCTCTGATTACTTTTCAATTAACTTACCAATCAAAAGCATCCATAGTTTAGAACTAGCAATCGAAGAAGTAATAAGATCATTTGGCAAAAGGTAGTATACATGAAAATAAAAAAATAGGCCATAGGAAGTGACTTAATCTTAAGAGAATTATTGGCAGACGCATATCATTTCTTCACAAACTGCTCATCGCTTTATTACGAGTTTAAACAACCGTTTTACTGCATATTAAGTCTTCTAAAAGTATTTCTACTCAGCTCAATTTCACATACCGCTTTTGTCATAAATAATAAAATTATTTGCATAAACAAGTCAATTTGCAATGAATGATTTTGCATGCGAAAAAACTTCATTATCTTATGGGAGTTTCTTCCTCATCTTCTCGCTAATTTATTAAGTAGAATCCCCAACTAACGTAAAAACCAGAAGCGTCAATTTTTCTGTATCTTTCATAATACACAGGCTACTCTGCCAGTTATAAGGAACTCGATACATATTTTATTAAAGTAGATACAGAGAATGTAATCGTGTATTACATCAGAAAATAAAAAGTAGAATAATAATATTATTACAAAGTAGCTTTGTTGTATTGAAGAAGGCCGTGTACACCGCCGGCCGCCCAACCCTTTGATTGTTACTCTTAATAATGAAAGAAAAAAGGCAGTAATAAAGAGTAGATTATTATTTTATTGGATATGCTTTTCGGGATATAGTTACGAGAGGGCAACAATCTTTCATTTGCTGCACTTGGTAATAGGAATTGGACGTTGCATTGCAGTTCAAATTGCAATCACACAGTACAGAAGTCATCGTCATCTCGGCATTATCATCCTCCTAATCCTAATTTGTAATCAAGAATAAAAGTATTAGATTTGAAGGGGCATCATTTTTTATGCAATCAAAACGTAAGCATCAGTTCCAAGTGGATGGATGTCATATTTTTTTGTAGCAGCTGCAAAAACAGCTAGGCTTTCCTTTGGGGTTTATAATTAAGTATGAAGCGTTTTTTAAACGATATAATAAGTCCCCTGCAAATCGGGGGTTTTAAGACGTATTTAAGGGTGCGGCTTAATTTTTTAGACTGAATAGAAAGCAAACCATGAAATCCTACGGGTTGTACTAGCTCCGAGGTTTTTTTATATTATTTCCTTGAAACTAAAGCCCCAGTACAATTTCATACACTTTATGCATCTTCAACCAAATACATTTTATTAAGATTATTTATGCATTTCCACCATAATTTATCCTCCAATAATAATAATATTGAGTCGGCTGTCAGTCTTTGAATCCTATTTGGATTTAGATTATCATTACCTCCTCCTTTGCAGTACTGCACTTGCATTTATTTTTCTCTTCAAGCAATTTAGTAGCATTTTTGCATTTCACAGAGGACTTTGACATTAGCAATGAATTTAAATCCAACTCGGCTATTGAGCCTTAGTAAAAATAAATGGCAAATTGGATGGAGTTTAATAAAAATGCTATAAAATGAAAACATCTCTCCCTCTTTTAGGTCGGCGTTCTTTAATATTTTTTGTTCAATTGTCTTTCTATTCTACAACCAACTGGACATACATACCTAATCTACGCACTTATTGTTCATTTAACGACAGATAAAGAAGTCACAGCGTATTATCTCCCTTTGTTATTTCCATGTGAATATATATAAAGACACAGAACAGAACTGAATAGCAAAAAAACCCTTCTGATTACAATGAACTTGTCTCAACACTCTTAAAAAAGATTCCATGTTTGTCTACAACCATAGCCATTAAAAGTCAAATGTATGTATGCACGCTCATTTAACTCTAATCTATTTCTCAGTCCAATTCTCCAATTTGATTGAAACGAGCAGCTCCAAAGCTAGTTAGCTGACAATGATAAGCACCATGTGGACTAATATCAAATGTTCTAAAGAGCTTTTGACCTTTTCGAGTCAAGGATTTACATTACCTGCTGAAACTGCTCTTTAATTTAATTTAAATCTGGAGTATCATTTCCTATTTGGATCAAAGGGAGTGACAGGTAGTGAGAGTTTTAGTTTAACTTTAATTAATAGCAGACTCCCTGCTGCTCCCGTACAAAGTATGTACTTTTTTACTCTGATCTGGCTACATTTCTGTTGATGGATGGATGGTTGACTGTCGGATGCTTTAAAGAGTTTAAGGAACTTCTTGACAACTCGACATTGACCTTAGATGGGCCTCTTTAAGGGAAATACATTGATAGCAAAGAAATGCACTTCTCCAAGATTAAAGACAGCATAGCATAACTACATAATCAAATCCCACAATTGGACATGTACTTTACTCCACAAAAAACCACCCTTTAACTAAATAAGCAGCATCAATAAAGGATTATCAATAGTTGGATTTATTTTATTTGCTCATTTTGGTTTGTTTATGGTCAAATGTGGTTTTTCTGATTGCGGTAAATTTTTTTACCCATTAACTTTGTCATTCTCATAATCTTATTGCACTCGCAATCCACTGCAGCAGCAATAAAGTGGTTAAAGCTTAAGATGTAAACGAAGGTATGGTACATAAAAAAGTAAGTTTCAACTTACAACTTATAGGACAGTGACAGTGCTTTCTGAGCAGTAAAGAAATGTTGATAATGTCAAATTGAGGACATTACCTTCCCTCGAGCTTAAGCTGAGTTAAGAAAAAATGAAATCCAATGTTACATGCAATGTACAATGCACTCTTGCTAAAAGTCAACACTGAAGTAAAGTAAATAACTCTGATGTAGTAGTTTCTCCATTGGTTAAATTCATCAACTAATCCTAATCCTCAAAGTAAACATGCCGAACTTAGTGCAAAAAGAACAAAAGGCTTAATTTTACACTGACATGACTTCAGCAGAGGCTTAAAAACCTGCTTACTTATTGCTACATGTGCCTGCACTTGTTCACCACTAATTAACTTCCTTGTTCTTTTAATTATTCAAGTGGGTTTAGGATTTTTTAAACTACAATCCAACTTAAGCATACGTAGAAGCAAGTAAGTAGGTTCTGTGATGAAAAAAAATGTCAACCCCTTTCCTTATGTCTAGAAAGATGATTTTGATTAGACTATTCTTTTAAGGATCTTGTTGAAATTCATTATCATTATTATTTACGAAAGTTACCCCTAATTGAGCTTGATGAAAGCTCCTTGTAACATGAGTTTTAATTGGTTTAATTGAACAAGCTATGCATATGTGTCTATCTTGTTGTAGCCGCAGTGGTAGTAGAGTATTAAACCTTGTACTGAGCTTGATTGACTCTTTAATTAAAAGATTGGCAGAACTGGGCCTGTTTGAGTGACAACTTGATTCATAATACGTACATCTAGTGCTAAGATATAAGTTGATTGGGGTGACATTGACAGTGGATTTGATTGAAACCAGATCATCTTGGTCGTAAAGGCAGGTAGGGATTGTAAATTAGATGAGCATAAATTATTATTATGAGTAGTGTACGTAGTAACTGTGTAGAAGTACATAATAATGAGGACAAGTCACAAGATACTTGATCATCTTTGCTCGTATAAATATGATTAATTGTGATGGTGATATGGATCTGTCTCTGAAGATGAAAGTTTGAATAATAATTGGAAATGGTGATTCATTCATTATTCATTCATTCAGAAAATCAAGGTTAGCTTTATAGCAAAATATAACATGCCTTTTCTGATTTCAAATTTGACATCTTCATTTTCTTCCTCTTGTTGTAAACCAGACATTGTTTATAGCTTTGGGATGATTTGCTGATTCGATTTTAAATTAACTGCTATAAAACTGTACTCCATTTAGAAGATAGAAAGTGTCAGTATCTTGTCCTATGCATGTATGTTGTTTTCTGGCATGCATCTTATTTACAAACGAAAAAATAAAATGAGCTCAAATGCTAATTCTTTTGAGGGACAGATCAATCAGCAGATTAAGCTTTGTAGTTTAAAAAGTAATTACAAGAACACAAGAAGTGTGTGTTGAACAAAGTTGTACTTTTTAAATCTTCCAAGAACAATTTAAAAGTGAATAGAACCAATTTCCTCAATATAAGAATAAGAAAGAAGTGTGTAGACTTTGTATTCTGCATTGATCTTCTGAGACTGAACAACTTGTCTCTAGTTTAAATTCTGGCTGGTTCTCTTCAGATATTCTATAAGCGTTTTTTAAATCATAAAAAATACATTTAACTCATCCTCTTCATCAATGAACAAACTCCTGAGTACAAATTGTATTGAAGGGACGAAATAAATACATTTAACAAGCATAGACCCTTCTTCCATTCATTGAAAATCATATAAGAAGAAAGTTTATATTAGAGTATTGTAAAAAGGTTCTAGAATAAAAAACAATCCAATCTGTCTATTTTTTGGGTGCGAGGTGTGAATATAAATTATTTAATAGTGAATACAGCCAATGTCAATGTCAAAGATTTGGAATTTAAATCCATTTCTTTGGGCTTTTTTATTTCAGTTTAGAAAACGAGTCCAACAATCTGAAATGTTTACAACTGCATATGCACAGATACGTACCTACTTAATATAAGTAACATACATTTTGCCCATAAGTTATTTATCACAGGTCGACGTCAAGTCAAACTCTGAATCTGCATAACAAAAGCCCATCTCTTTGGCAGACAAGGAGGCGACTTTTTTCTTTACTTTTATTTACATCCAATTTATTCATACACCTAACTATTAAGCTTCAGCATATCTATCTTTCTTTTAAAAGTACCCTTTGTATCACCTAAAATTATAAAATAAAAACTCCACTAACATAAGGCCTTCTACGTTCATGCTATTTGCAAGGAAAATAAATAAATACCAATCTTTCCTCTTTCCAACTACAAAATGCTCCACCTAAGAAGAATAAAAAAAACCTCTAAAAACACAAGTCCTTGTCTTCTCCATCCGTTAGTTAGTTAGCATTAAGTTTGAATTGGCTTCGGCATCTTTCTTTCTGCTAAAAAGACAGAGATCCCCTATCTAAAGTAAGTAAGCAAAGCGATCGCAGCGGGTCACTCACCCGTCCGTTTGTCTAATTCGACAAGAAGTCAAGCCTCGTCTGTTTTATTTACACGAAATAAAAACACTAAGCTAAAACAGGGCTAAAAAGTTAACTCGACTACTTTTCCTGTCTGAATGTGTCTCGTTGCAAAAGAAGCATGCAGGACTTAACTAAAGCGTATTTGGTAGTTAAATCAGTTAAACAGTAGAACTAGAAGAGGGATCAAGATCAAGACTTGTTCTGCCTCTGAAATCTGTCTCTCGAAAATACTGGCTGGATTGGATTAATTTTTTATCATCACATTGAAATAATTGAAGCAGTATTATGCATGCATTCATTCATTGTGTAAGAAGGAACTTATTAGTGCAAGGGATTGTACACATTGATTCAAAATATTTTACAATGCTAAAGTCATAAATTGGCCACTTAGGAATTTATTATCTTTTATAGCTAACTAGATTTAGCGAGCGATTTGCCTGTGCTAGCTTTACCAATATGTTTTAGTATGGAAAGTCTTTCTATTTCAATTAGGCTTTCCTTCAGGATTTTTAAATGCAGTTTGGCCATGTTTCTGCAATAAATTTGGCCCAAGATTTATACTAACTGCAACGCAATCGTCTCTTTAATACAGTTCTCAATTCTGATGAGATGGTATGACAATCCTGTATCCACGATCTGCTCGTCTTGTTGCATAAAAGTAATAAAGCAAAGTGTAAAAAACAGAATCAAAGAGATTTACGGGCAATCCACCGCACATCGTAGGTACTTCTCTCCGGTAGAGAGAAGTGAATTACTTCCGACTTGAGTCATAATTCAATTTTCAAACCTTTCTCATTTTATCACCAAGTCATGTCATAGTCATTCAAGACTCAGTTCGAAATATTTTTTGCCCCATAACAATAATAAATAAAAGGTAGGGATTCCTCATTACCCGTCCGTATAATTCGATACCTACCTGCATCAATTCTTCTGAGCAAAGTATAAAATCGGATAAAGGCCCACTATTAAATTCCCGTAAAAAATAATAGAAAACATATCGCAATAAAGGAAAAATATCTATTAAAAACTGAAAAACCCAATTACAACCAATATGAAATGGATAGACATACACTGTCTGTGACTGTAATGCCCGTCAATAATCTTCTTCTCTAGAAAGAAGAATCAAGTTTACCTTTTTCCTTTTTTTTTGCAAAGATTAGCTGTGCTGCTATTCAAGTTCGCTTCCTGTTCCATTCCTCTCCCTTTTGTTCCTTGATCAAAATAAGGAAAAAAGTAGTAAAAAAAATGCATCACCCGCGATTGGCACTAACTACCACCCTCTCTATTCTTTTCTTGGGTAAACATCCAAGTCACTTTGTCTATGACCCAAGTATAAATAAGAAAAGTCTGAGAAAGTTACTTTGAGCTGGGTTCCAAATCAATACAAAGTCAATACTAGCTATAGCATTCGGTGATTGATATATAAGGTGTGGCAAGATTTACTGAAGATTTTAGCTACTCATTCTAATGTATTTTGTCACACCCAACAAAAAAAGCACCACACCACACCGGGACAGTATCATCATCCTCATCTTTAGTGTCTAAGTCTAGGATTTATTCCTTTATAAAAGTCCTCAATCATTTTCAACTACAGAGGATATTACACCCAATTGTCTCGTCCAACAATGGACAGAAGTCTGAATGAAAATGCTTTGACTAGCGAAGTTTACATTTATCTAACCATGCCACTAATAATACTACTGCTATTATTTACTGTCAGTTTACTATTAGTAAGCTAAGCTAAGCATCAAGTAACGAATTCTCTATTATGCTCCCAGCTTATCTTTAAGCCATCTTGGTTAAAGGCTATTGAAGTAAATCCAGTAAACCGAGTAACTGTCATCTTGCTGCCAAATCTTAGAAAAAATAGGAAGAACTGATACCCCCGTAGTATAAGTTCTAAAAACATGCTTCTGGGCTAAAGAACAGCAATCAAGTTCAACTTCAAGTATTTACCTTCTGAAATACCGCTATCGTTTTACGTAATACTGGTTATAGTAAATAGTAGCAACTTCGAGGTATTTTTGTGTGATATGCGATGTGTGCTTCAAAACATGAGGATCCACTTAGGTGGTATTATTCATTATAAAAATCTAGATGGATAGAGGTGCATTATTATTATTATTACTGCCTTGATTAGTTGTATTTATTGGCTTCTTCCTTGCTATACAAGTTGAAGGAAAGGTTAGTTAAATTCGATTTCGGATTAGTAGAATCTAGATACCTCCGACTTTGAAGGGTATAATCATCTTAGGTTAACGAGGCATAGGGATTTCCATTTCTATCAATTACCCGGAATAATAATACCCAATTTGTAGAGAATTACTGCAAATAGAGTTCCTCTCTGTTGTACATGCATCGGCTTTTACGGTTTTTTCTCATTTTAAAACGGAGAAGTGCAGTAATCTGGCTCAATTTGAGTGATTGCGAATGGGGATTACAAAAGAATCTCAAATGCAATGCTTTATTTTTACTGTTGTAAGAAAGAAGAGAAAGGGCTGTTCCGAAACGGTTACTTTTATTGTTACAAATTATAAAACCTAATGGTAATGGACTTTAAAGAAAGTTATATCAAGCAGAAAAGTTGATGTTCACAGGAAAGCAAAGTAAGAGGAAGGTTGTAAAAAAGTAAATACATAAATTTACTGCAAAAATGTGACAAAAGTTCATTTTTCAAATTCTTCGGACCGAAACTAGTCATTAGTCTTTGTGATCTCTGACAAGTCCACGACCATCTAACAAGACCACACTGGCCAACCACTCTTCCGTAGTTGACCGTTGGAATCCCGGTACAATTATAATCCGCGAGTACATACTAAATGAGAATAATGAAATGAATGCATGAAATTCCCTAGTGAGAATATTTCCAATGCTAGCTAACTGCCCTTTAACCAAACAATGGGGATATGGTGACTCTGGTTTCTACTAACTAGACAGACGGTTCCGGAACTAGGTAATTTTTTACTGAGTCATTCCTACAGGAAAAACTGTATTATTAGTAAAGTTTAGTATTATCATTTTGCTGTCATCACACAAAACCTGGGCTTTTATTCCCATCTATTACAATTGAACTGGGGTCCGGTCATTCTTACTTGGTAGATTTGTGTTAGACTTTGATACTAAATCCTGTTGTGTCATGACTTTTGTCTTTGTTAGTATGTCTCTAATAGAGAATTCAAAAGTGTAACTGTACGTAGAACAAGAGGAACAATCGAAAATACACCTTTAGAATTACGTAGCCTTCACAATATAACCATGCTTGGTTAGGACAAACCCTGTCATAATATTGTTATTGGCATAGAGTCATTCATTAGTCTGTTTTACAGCGTTTTCTTGACTTCTCTACCAATATAAATGATGGTACATCATAGTAAATACTTGGGTTTGTACTCCTTTGATAGTTGAATTATATAAAAGGCAGGATTCCCATGAGAATCCTCATGCTTCAGCTCAGATAAAGATTTGCATTTACATTCAACGGATCTTACCTTAGCAGGCTATTTTACCACATGCATAAATATGTCCTGGTTGAAGTTAATGACATATTTGTAACAACAATCAAAGCTTAAAAGACTTTAAATGTCTCTTCCTAGCTCTTTGAAAATCTAAAAGTTCAACTCCGAGCATTTTTTCCCAAATTTTATTCTGGTCTTAAATTATCTATCCTCTGCCGCAGTGTGTGGCATCTTTTATTAGCCATATAGCCTTGTCATTTCGATTATAATAGACTCAATTTTTAATAGGCTCTTAATCCATATCACAATCGTCTCAGAGTCCGTGGAGGTCCTCCAAGTTCTCTGTGACAGAAAAAGCCATAAAAAGGTTCGACTCAGGAAGCAACGATTGTAAACGGGTTGAAAAAGTACGGGTCTTTTGTATTCCCTTTCTTTCTTATGAATAAATGCATCTTTTAACTCCTAATTACAATGAACTAAAACTGCTACAAAGATTTTTTTTTACATGATCCAACCTCTCAACTCTTAAATACTGTGGTTGAAAGTTGCAAGAGTTGTCATTATTTTCAAGAAAATTGGCAGACTCCCTCTAAAAACATAATAAAAACTTAGGTTTAGCATCAAGTTTTACGGTGTAAAAAATTGCCCGTGTGGTTTGGTATCATTTACTATGTCATAAAGCTATACCTCTGGTGGTTTTTCGTTTCTGGCACAAGTCACAGTTTCCTACAAGATATGCCACGGTTTTAGGCTAATTCCCAGTGTGACATGACATGACACTGTGACACATGGACCTCTATTCTTTTCTTTATTTCTCCGAAGAAGGCCTGGGATGTGTCAATTATAATTATTAACTCTTTATCATATTACGGAGCTCACTGCTCCTATTACTATCAAGTATTATGCAAGAATAATATAACTGCAAGCGTAACAGTACATAAATAAGTAGCTTGCACTACAATAGGAGGTTAGACGGAGGTGAAACGGTAGAAATGTGAAGCTGTGTTCTTACAAAACGATGAATCACAGATTGACAACCGTCATCAATAATCCCCGGTCAGTTAATTTAGTTATGGTTTAGCTGAAATGAAACGAAACCCTAGGAAATGAAATCGCACGGAGTAAACGATGACAGGTATGTCAATTATTTATCAGTCTAGATCTGAATCCTTGCCTTTGCATTGACACTACTGCTACTGAGCTTATTACAGTGTAGCGTTTGAAATCGTAATAAATCATAATCAATAATCACAAACTGGTCAACAACAAAGATACACTCTAGACAGCGAGAAGTAAGGCACTCGACCTGCAGACAAGAGAACTATTATTTACCAAACACACATCAATCCATCTATTTCTGCCTAGATACTGCAAAAGTTTATTTAAAATAATGACTCGTTTGAAAAACGAACTTAATATTTCAGGGACATCTGCTCCTAGGATAATATTAAATGTCTTATCTTTGAATATTTTTTATCATATTCAGTATCACTATCAACTATACTACTACAGTAGTCCGTATAGTCTTACAATGGTAATAATAATTGAATTTGAAACCCACATCGATCACTATCCATTCTTGTGAGATAATAATAGGAGGGGAATATTATATTCCAAGCATCTGCAGCCAACAACGTGTTCTTATCAACATTTCATAAAAATCTATCAAAGATACATATGGCCTTTATTTACTTTTCATCATTGAAATGGGACAAGTATAACAATCCTCTACTAATTTAAACCTCACGTTCCATGTCATTATTTGTAGTTTCGTAATTTTTGTCCTCATTGACTACTGTGTCGTTTCTGGGCTGATCAGTACACTCCACCCCTTAGCTAATGTATAAGCCCCTTCTACGTTTAAGAATAGTTTTATAAAAATCTATATAATGAACCATCTTGCTCAACTACTAACTAACTAAACCTAATTTTATTTTGGGCTCATTGTCCCCAATCGTCAAGCATTTGGGATGTCTTTTGTCCGTTCTGTTCTATTTCCTGCACCCAATTTCAGAGATGAATACTGCCCCCATAATTTTACATATAAATCTTCGGGTTCTATACTTCAAAATAATTATCATAGCTTTAACAGTAACAGCAGCAGTCAATGCAAACGTGAGCTATTAAAATTACTCCAAGATCCTCGTAAAAAATCTTCAATTGATATAGATTTAGGCTTGACAAGGTGTACTCGATCTTGAACTTGACTTTGTGTATGCATTTCTCTACCTTTTGTATTACTATTATCCTGGGAAATCGGTTCAAGAGATAATGACAAGCTTGTAATTTTGAATGAAATCTGATTATTAGATAATAGTAAATAGTAGTAGCAAAGTTTTTTAATCTAATACAGACAGAAGCCTAGGAAGCTAAGGTAGGAAGGGATATCTAAACTAACTGCTCGTGTCTTGTAAGAGACTTTCTTGAATAATAAGATCACAAAAAAAACGAGATCTAATTTGCTCTTCTTATTGTTAATAATAATTTGCTGAGATTTTATTCGAGTTTTATTTTATTCCCTGCCTCACGAACGATCATCACGAACCACGAACCACTACCTCCATCAAAGAAGACTTATCTCCTCAAAGGAATAATATAGAGCAACAGAAAGTTAAATAATAGTGGAACTTTTGCTTCCATATGGATTATTGCTGTAGTAATGGATTGAGTATGATAACAATGTTTGCAAATCTTGACCTCTGATCGAGTTCAGCTTGTAACCGGCTTCTAATAAATAAGTATTGGTAAGTTGGTTTTTTTCGGTTGCGATTTACCATTTCTTCTCTCCATCGTATGTATAGGTAGGCCGGTTTTGAAGCAGATTTAACTATGCCCGTATTTTTGTGGTTTTGAAGTCAGTAATTTTTAATCCGATTATTCATTATTAGTTGCAATGACGGTTGAGATTTTGTCTATTTTTTTACCACGGGTGCGGAGAATATTCTAGGAAAAAACTAATTGAAATGGACTTATGCCAATCATCTTTATGGAAGCGGATTTTTAAACATAGAAGTAATTTTCTTCACTTTAATTTTAGGGCTTCTTCATGCATTGTTCTTTGTCTGATCCGAATAATCCTTATAGTTAAATTTTGCAAAATTTCCAGGGGGTTTCCTTACATAAAGTTAGCGTTAAATGTAGTAAAAATGCATCAGGCATAGGAAAAAAGGAGGCCGATCTCGAATTGAGCAGAAAACTGCAAAAAGGACTGAGGCACGTTTTAATCTTAATCTCTACCATAAAGGTCTAAGCTCTAGATAGATTTTGCAAAGATTTGAGTTGAACTACATTTTAAAATTGCCAAAAGCCCTCTTTTCTTTCACCTAAAAATATTTTATTACCAGGGGCAATAAATAGGGATCAAAATTGCCGTAAAGGTTAAGCTAAACTTGAGCATTTTTCACACTTCACACTTCAATAAAACTAGAAAGAAACCCTAGAACTTTAACAGAAATCCTAAAACTTACAACTTCAAATGACCAAAACTGACTTTTATAAAGTTAAAAGAAAAAACCTCTGTGTATAAGCAACTGCAAAACGGTTCATTTTTATTTTGACTCGCCCCGTCGTAGTTGATTCCCCCTTTAAAGATATAAATGAATGGGTCCTAATGGAAGGCTAATAGTGCCACCGGTGCACCTGCCAATAAAATCATGAAATAATTCTACCTTACGAAAAATGAAATTGGTCCCGTTGTACTGGCACTATCATCATCCTGCATGGATGTGTATGTATCATCATAATTTTGCATGCACCATTAGTAATAATAGTAAAACTCACCGAGGTGGTAGTAAACACTGGCCAAGCCCTACTTACTCCTTAACTACTACGGTTTAACTAAACTTGCTAACAATCGACAAAAATCGCAAGCAAATCTTCCGCAGTTCCCGTTCTTTCAAACCTGTTTTAAAATCTTCTTCTGTTCTAAAAAGTAAAAAAAACGCAGAAGGCATCCCTCTCCACCGTTTACTTCTGTAAACTTAACCTTCCTTTTAGCCTAAGCTTTGGATTATTATTGTCATATCTTCAACCTTCTGAATATAGGAAAGCAGATTTGTTGTAATTTTTTTTTAAAAGAGTATCAAAAAGTTGAGGGATGAACAGCAAACAATTCAACTAACTACGACTTCTTTTTACCAGTTTATATTTTTCTTAAACCTTAATTTTTCACACCCCTTCTCAACTCATCTAACCAAAAGTTGAACAACACAAAACCATGCAGCATTTCGGTATAATTCAGCAGTATAAGTTTCGAGAAATATAAACTCGGCAATTTCACAAATAAAAGGATTAATGATCAACTTTACCATTAAGGGAGAAAAGAGTAGTTTTGAAAATGGATTTTAGGTGGGGGACCATTAAACAAAATAATGGGTCGTAGCTCAAAAGTTGAAGAAGACCACTACAACTGACTGCATATGTATTGCCTTTAATGAATTTAAGTTATGTTGAGGAAATAGTATAACCAAATAGCTTCAAATGACAGAAAGATTTGCATTTGAATATAAAAAAAGGAACAGTCATCTTGAATAAAGTCAACACTCAACAGAGAAGTAGACGTACAACTTTTTAGGCTTCTGTTCATGTTTCTCCCTCTCTTAAGGAAAAGTCGCTGCATTGCATTTATACTTAAGGTTTTAAGCTTATTGACAGAATGGAAGGCTTGTAGGCATAGTTCAAATTATTTCGCTATTACCAGTTTTTAAAATTGTTGGCCAATTTCATGACTGATCAATTTTACAGAACATCGGTGCGTTATACATCGATTACTTATGCACTTGATGGAAGAACCGTTTTATTTTTCCGGTGGGGTAAGAATTAATCGGTTGATAGTACACTGCATGCGTTTTGTGGACAATGTGCTTATTCTAATGCAGTAAAATGTATTAAAAACAGATTTATAGCATAAAATATTATATCATACATCATTAAAAGAACCCTAGGTAAGTAACTCAAGGAGGAAATCGTGGAAGTCCAATCTGTCAACCGAGTTGCACGTTTTTCCTCTTAAGATTATGTTGTTCTTCTTCTCAATCATCTCAATTCAATCCACTTCCAAGAAGACAATAGTGTAAATAAATACTTGAGAGTAAAAATGGCTTCTACTGTTCTGGTTGGATTGAATAGGTCTTAAAGCAAATTAAATTAGTAAATATTTGATTTGGTTGGATGCACAGGCAATGCATGGCTGTTGGGCATTTGAAATTGTTAAATCAACAAATTAATGCGGAGTTTTATGCCAAATTAAATTTAATGCTGAAGAGGTTAATAATTTGCATAAGTAAAGTAACTAAAATTTAGGTAAATAATAATGGACTTTGCATGTACATATTTAAATGAATAAAACTTTAAAATATGGTTGTACTTCTCAAGTAAGCTAATTCGCGATTTCTTGCAGAAAAGTTAATAAATTGTAAAATATTAGGGAAGCACATAGCTTACGGATTTAGTGCATTCCTTCATGCCACTAAATTTAATTTAATATCTGAAAAGATGCAAGTTTCAACTAAGATCACCGGTTTAATCACCCGTTAAAACACACGGGAGGTAAAAACAAGCATGATCTTAATAAACCAGTTCAAATAATTCCCTGCGTGATTTAAAATACGTGTATAAATTTATTGCTGCTCATTTCCATTGGGTTTTCTCTAGAGATAAGAAAAACTATTGACCATACTGTCTATCTGTTAATTACCATGAAACCTTCATAGTAAGAAATTAAACCCAGCTAAACTCAGCCAGGACAAGAATGTAGGTGTGTCCGAGAGATACCCACGACGTCTGGTTTACTTTTTTTATTTAACAAGAACTTAGAACATTATTACAACAAAAGAAATCATGCTGCATGATACCAATTCGCGTCCCATATCACATAACATCACATCATCAAGTTAATTATCGTTGGGTTTTACTTTTTTCATGCAACTGTTAAATAACTCGCCAACTTCTACATGATACATTTACCATACAAGAATGACCATGACCATGACCATTGCACTGAGTAGATCATAAAGCACGAAATCTTGACATATTATACCTACAAGCAGATTCCCGTCATCCCATCATCGTTTTATGTAAAATATATACCATTTCTGTAAGATTTTTTACTGTGAAAGATTCTTTTTTGCAGCTTTTCCTCCAGCAACTTTGCTTAAGCTTGTTAAATGCAAAATCCATAAAAAAAAGTTGTTTATTAATTGGATTTCGTTACAAGAGAATTCCATGCTCTTCTGACTCCCATGATAATAAAATCTCTATTGTATTTTTAATTTTTCTTTACAGATGAACTGGAGAAACTGGGCAGTTTTGAGGGTCACGCAGATGACCATTTGACCTTACTCAGCCTCACTCGGGAGAGCGTGTTTATTGGCGCTAGAGATGCGCTGTACAATTTTAGTCTTAAGAATGATCTCATCCCTTATTCCGTGAGTTGATCTTTAAGTTGCTGTATTAATATCTCCATAAACTTCAAGCTTATTAAGTTTATTCTCCAGGATTTTAACGAGTATTGGTTTTGCATAATTTTATTATATTTGCTTGGGTGGGAGAATGTTTAGATTGTTTTTTAGCAGATTTATGAAACATGAGATGTAACTACTTTTATTGTATCCTGAATCATAATTCCATAACATAAAATTATCGTGTTCATGATCGGTAATTTGATACGCTTAAAAAACACGCAATATTTGCTAGAGAAAATGAGTAACTCAGCCCTTCAATGTCAATCATATCTGGTAATTTACATCAGTCATCGGCAAAATCGCATGAAGCAGCAGGATGCATTTATAAAGTTTAAAAAATGTGTTTACTTTTCATAATCTAATAAAACATTTAGCTTTGTTGATGAACCGTTTGACGCAAAATTTTACAAGAATTTTATCAAGAAAAACGCTCGCGTATTACTACTCACAGGAGTAATTAAGTTAATGTGCGAATCCGATGTTTAATTGCAACCAACATGGGCAATCAGCATGAGCTATCAATCAGCGAAAAAAGCGTTTATGTGGTTTAGCTATTCGTACAAACTAACTTCGTAACTGTGTACAGCGGTATATATAGGATCTTCGGGTCGTGCTAACTTTTTTTATGACCACTATGGTTTCTACCTACAGGTAAAAAGTAATATGCCTATGCTTAAATTTTATCTTAAGTAGTCGTTCTAATCGTCAACAGCTATTTAACGTTCATTGCAACCTAAGATAATGGCGATAACAGTGGTCAGGAAAAACAAGTAAAGGTGAATATTATGGTCAATTAAATAGGTCCTAAGGAGAAAAATGCCAGGAATGAGGTAATTCATCTTAAGCTTGCCGAAGTTGGTTTTAAAAACGGCCAAATGGTCGGTGTTTCTAATAAATCTTGACACAGAAAAGTTATCTTTGAATTGTTTACCAATAGTTAAGCCCTGTATAAGGCATGTGTTAATTTTATTTTATTTAACAACTCCAATTGTTCTTTTAAGTTTCATTTTTCGAAATTTATACAAGAGCTGAGCATGACCACGGATGGACAAGTAAGATAATACACAAGGACCACATGGAAAGGTATCGGCAGTTTTATGCAGTAACTACTGACATTGGTCGTAAGTTCGTTAGGTAGCAGAATCATTCATGTAGGTAGATACACACGGCCAGGTAGGTAGACATCATTATAGGTACCGTTTAAGAGAGCATTTAGCATTTTACTACCCAACGGTAAATGGTCTCTTTGTGCATACTATTATTTCTAAATTTCATGATTAGCACCATCCTTTCAAATCTTCTAGCACAGAAGATCACACACGCTTTAGCATCAATAAAACTCAAAGTTGCATTGCGTACGTTCTCGAACAAGTATTTGAGATGAGCTTTTGCTTTACACTACTGAATTAAATTGAATGCGTGAGGATTTGACATTATTAAAATTTATAGCCTTCGTTGTAAAAGTAAAGAATACTAAAATTTGTTTTTCAAAGTTCAGGTTTTTATTAAAAACAGAACCCGTCTGCAAAAAGTACATCATATGACGAGTTTTAGTAAAATAGCATGCTATCTTTAATCGTTGTTAGTGAGCAGCTTCGAGTTGTCGTAACTTTATGGATGTAACTTCGGAATTTGATAAGTTTGTAAAGGAGGGTGACATTTTCGAAGTTCTCTATTTTTCTACCAAATAAATATTACGAACTAATCAATTGAGTTGGAATTGCTTTTAAAATTCTTTCATGCTTCATTTTAGCTACCTCTATGAACATTTACATTTTAGTTAAACATACAAAAAGCAGGATTTGCTTAAACTATGCAATAAGTACCAAGTTTCATGTATGATTTCTACATTTCCAGGCCGTAAACTGGACCGCCTCACCCGAGCACCAAGATCAGTGTCAAATCAAAGGTCAAGCAGAGTCCAAATGTCATAACTTCCTCAGAGTGTTCCACGGACCAGTTGTAAACCACCAAAGCTACTCCAAAGCGGAGTTCCTATCCTCAGCCTTGATAAACTCAGGGTCATCTTTACCAACGCTTCAAGCGGCCGAGAGCCAGTTCCTCGTTTGTGGGACTAACGCCTTCAAACCTACCTGTCGCTGGTATTCCCCAGACCTTAATCAGTTCTCTCGGGAGTTTTCTGGAGTAGGATACTCTCCCTTCGACCCCACCCATGCTTCCACCTCAGTACTCCATCATGATTCAGTTTATAGTGCAACCGTAGCTGACTTTGGGGGAGCCGATTCCCTCATTTATAAGCAACCCTTGAGGACGGAACAGTATTTTGATTTGCATTTGAACAGTAAGTATTTTTAAATTCAGTTTAAACATGCCCGTAAACCGAGGTTTAAGTCGATACTATCCACAATTTCTTAAACAAACTTACAATTATTTTTTTAAGTTGAATTCAATGCTTAAACGTTATTTTACAAATAAACCTTCCATTTGTGTCAAAAATACTGAACGACTCCCGAATTCCGAGTTACGGAATGAGGAATTATGCATGAAATTGTCCCCCTATTCGATCCTTGTTTAACCCAGCCATTCTTTCAACATTTATTTTGTTGTTCGGATCTCTTTTCTCACAAGAAAGTTGTTTACTACTTTCTTCGCAAACAATTGGTAAGTCATTGTGACCAAGATCTATACTAATCCTTCATACTAAACCAATTGTTCGAGGAAAGAAACCGTATTTCCTCAGAAATAAAACGGACAATAAATAAATATAAGGCAATCGGAGCTTTAACTTAGTGACTTCCTCTTATATATTTTTTCTTTTGTGCTTTAGGCCCTTCCTTCGTGTCATCCCTGAGTTTTGGAGACTTAGCCCTGTTCTTCTTTCGTGAGGCGGCCGTTGAGCACTCCAATTGTGGCAAAGCCGTGTTCAGCCGTGTGGCAAGGATATGTCGTCATGATGGTGGGAGTAAGAAGCATAAAGATCGGTTCACAACTTTCCTTAAGGCACGCCTCAATTGTTCCATCCCTGGAGAATTCCCCTTCTACTTTGATCATATCCGTAAGTAACTCATGAATGTCCTACCTTTTTGCTCTTTCCATCGTTTAATTTTGGAAATTTTCAATGGAAATGTTTTATTCTTTTGTCTACGGTTTCTCTTCAAAAAACGGATGCACGCAATTTTAGTTTTTGAAAGTACAGGAAATAGTATTACCTGTCCCCGATTAAGGCTAAAAGTTTTAACAAGTGGGCCTTTTTGTTCTCAGGCAGAACTTTTTTGTTTAGAAAACTTTAAGTTTAAGCTCTTTGGAGCTAATTGATCCAAATCCCAATAAAAATGTTGGAAACCTCTATTAATTAGTTACACTTTCACTTTCAAATTGATTACTCTTTTTGTCAGTTTTGAAATGGGCTAGGAAACAATTGGAATTGTTTAGAGAGAGAAGGGTGCTTCTGTAATTCAAACTTGCATTTCAGTTGCCTATTAATTCTCGGAACATAGCTATATCTTATCAAACTAACTAGTAGTTGTAGTTAGTATTAGCTGTGCTGTAAAAACACCCATCGAAAACGCATACGAATATTTTACACTGTGCTCTTCTTGTTCCGAAATGTGCATATAAAATGCATCAAAGTGCTGTTGCTGCTCTGTCTATTTGTAAAGATTTCCCATTTCCTATTAATTCAATACATTTGAATAGCAGGCTGCAAATACAATCGATTAAGCTTAAATTTAAAAGTGTTTTATTCTGTCATATTGAAAGTTAAAGCTTAACTGCCGTTCTATTTTTTTAACATAATAAACCATCGTAAAGTGAGAAGATTGGCATTTATTCTGCTGAACTGAACCTTTTACTCGGTTGTATTCTTTCTCTTCAACAACTTTTGTATTTGAGTACAAAAGCCACTGCTTTATCTTTATGAAAGACTAAATGCAACAATACTCTGTTACTGCTTCCAGTTAAGCTCAACTA
Source organism: Hydroisotoma schaefferi (assembly GCA_034682405.1). Classification (NCBI taxonomy): domain Eukaryota; kingdom Metazoa; phylum Arthropoda; class Collembola; order Entomobryomorpha; family Isotomidae; genus Hydroisotoma; species Hydroisotoma schaefferi. The sequence goes on from JAQFZX010000262.1 coordinate 46,694, forward strand.
TGGGCGTTTGGGTTACAGAAAAAAGTAGAAAAAGACAGAATTTAACCAAAGGAAACTTACAGTTACACCTGGGGTGGAAAAAAGTAAAATCTTTTACTGAAATTGAAGCGATTCATTACTCGCCGTAAAATATGACAACAACATTCACGTTTTTGGGTTGTAAAATAAAATGTCTACACGCTCAAAACCGTAGCTTATGAACCTTGATCGTTACGATCAACAAAATAACTTAAACACTAAGCAAAGCCAGTGACACTGGCTTGTAATATTGCTTAACAGCCACATTTTATGTTTATCTCTTGCAATCAAGTATAAGTTGACCCAGGTCGAACGCACGTAAAAGCAAAGCCAAAAGTCAGGTTAAATACCTTTTAGACAGAGTAGCATTTTTCCTGCCCATAAAATTCCTAAACGGTTATTTTACTAATTAAACAGAAATGAGATAATATCCGTTATTCTTCCTCGCCAAAGAATCTCATATTTCCGGTTTCCAATCCCAAAAAATTGGCTTTTTCTTGTTGACTAACACAAACTTACTACACGAGGAGGCAAGGCAAACATGATATTATTAAATGCCAATATCAGGTAAATTGCCTTCCTACTACATAAGTCCAGATAGGTAGGAGGCAGGTAGACAACAAGGCATGAAATCCAATCCATCAATTATTCTTTCGGCAAGAGTTTGTTCTTTTTGAGAATTCCTCCAAGAAAAAAATGAAATGAATGACCCTCCATTACATTACATTAAGTAAGCATTGCATTAGCATTGGCATTAGCATTAGTTCCATGCACACAAGGAGATACTGATTAAAAAAAGTTAATAGTTGAAGAAATGAAGGAAATGTTTTTCCGCTTAATTGATCTTGACACGCACTAAACGGCTGACAATTACATTGAGTCTTATTAATCGCAGCGTCGTGACACAGGATTTCTTATGCAACAAACTCAACATCGGATTACAACATTTCCTATGTTCTCATCCTTCTTACATATGAATCTCATCTTTATTATTACCATTAATATCGTTCAGGAGGAGTTAATTATCAAGTTTTTTTCATACATTATTTAATCCCGTTACTTAACACGTTTGTTTTATTAATTTCCCTTTCGCAGAGGGAACAACGGACATTTTCATGAACAACGAGCAAAGGGAAGAGATGCTTTATGCTGTTTTCAAAACGCCTCCTAATTCCATTGGAGCTTCAGCCGTATGCTCGTTTTACACAAAAGATATTCTCAAGGCTTTCGAGGGTCCTTTTAAGGGTCAGTCTTCCATTGATGCTAATTGGTTACCCGTTCCCAATAATGAAGTGCCTAAGCCGAGGCCCGGGCAGTGTTCTAATGACCCAAGCCAACAACCCGATTCGAACTCAGTGGCCTTCCTGAAATCTCATCCTCTTATGGACGAGGCCGTTCAGGGTACTGCGGTTATCACGGTTACCTCTAGTACCGATAGTTTTACCTCTGTTGCGGTGGACCATTCACCGGAAGTGGCACCTTATCACATTATTTACGTTGGCACTGGTAAAAATCCTACTTTTTAATACCAAAGTGAATATAGTCATCCTTTTTCGTGATATGTTGTATTAATTGTTTCAACATATTCATTCCAGACTCGGGTAAAGTATACAAAGGGGTTGTAAACGCCAGTGACACAAACTTGGTAGAGCCCCTTTCAAAATACTCTCCTGAAGTTAGTGTGATCTCTCAATCGTGGGACGTGTTCCCGGGACAATCAATAAAATCGATAAGGCTACTAGACTCCAGAAGACTGTTGGTCCTAACCGAAAACCAAATGAGCGTCGTGGCAATAGATAACTGTGACAAGTTCAGTAACTGTGGGAAGTGCCTCTCGATCCGAGACCCTCATTGCGGTTGGGACAAAACCGAATCCCGGTGTGTAGCCAAGAATCCCGCAATCCCGCATAAGGAACGGGATCAGATTTTTCTCCAAGACGTATCCGCCGGTGATACGCATCTTTGTCCTATTGGTAAGATCTCCAAGATAAATCTGCTCATCTGCAGGCGATAACTTACGTTTGTCAGAAAATTTTAAAGAAACAGTCAGCTAACATTGTTTTTCGTTTTGTTGGGAATCTTTAGATGATCATACGAATGAAATCATAGAGGCAAACCCCTTGAAAAGTAGTAATGAGGAAGGTAGGTCCCCCACACACACGATTACGGTTTAACTCATAAAGTTTACTCGAAAGCATTATTTTAGAACTGACATCAATTGTCCTTATTTTTCGCATGAAAATAAAGATACCAAAAAGGGAGAAGAAGGCTGTGCATGTTCGAGTACAACAAGTACTACAGCTTCTTCGTCACCCTCCTCGAAGAAAGGTACCCCTCCCAGCAAATCTTCGTCTGGTGACTCCGATTATTTCGATGGAGAGCTGTCCATAGATGAGGAACAGAGGATTGTAATCCAGGCCCAGCAGAATCAATCATTCCAGGACAATGAAATACCTCGACTTGGCAGAAACTACAATGGTCAAGGTAAGAGTTACTTGGGTTCACCAATGGCAAAAAACCAATTTCACTTCATCAGCTCTACTATTGTGCCCATTTTTACGACAGAAACTTAAACTTTTGTTCTCTAATACCTTGTTAAATTCTGAGTAGGTGCCTCATTTTGTGCTGTTATATTATTGTATATATCTCATAACAACTCTAATTATGAATGTCTGCTATAAACATCTAATCTGCAAAGCATTTCACACTGTTAACCGTTTTCTAAGAAACGCTTCGAAATTCCGTGACCCTTGACTTGACTCTAGTAGTGGTCTAGTAGTGCTTATTGTAAAAAGCAACTCATCTATTAACTCATTCTATATATGTATCACTCTAAAAATTCCCAACTACGTATAACTCATTTAACTTTCTCCGCATGTAAAACGCTTAAAAGTTCTAAAGACTCCTATGAAAATGTTGAAGAATATTAGTGAAATGTTTTCCGGAAATTTTCAGATTTCGAGTCATCCTACGTCCGTTCAGGGGAGGGTCTTGTAAGCAGTCAGTCAGTGATTTTGGCCACAACGTCTTCAGCAGTTCTTTCCCTCCTCGTTGGTTTCACATTGGGTTTCCTAGTGTCCAAGTGGATCTCAACTAGACAGACCAAGTCCCAGACGTCAACAAATGCCCAGTTGACCGCTACGCTAAATGAGTCACAGAGGTTGACCAAATCCATAGACTTTGTTGTAAATGTGCCAACAGCGGCTAGTAAAAACCCCATGAAAAACAATTTTAATAATACAGACACGCTAGAAAAGACAGTGAAAAAGATTTACCTCTAGACCTTATCTTAGTGTGAAGCGTACCCTATAAATATATATTATAAAAAGTGCATTTATAACTTCAAGAACAGTGTGTGTTTGCGTGTTAAAAAAGTTACAAGTTGTATAAGTTTTGGGCAGAATGTTTTATAGATGAATCCTGCTATTGATTATATGTTGGGCCAGAAGATTTTTCCAAAGACTTTTACTCAAAAACTAAGAAAGGATTCGGCTAATAATTAAGAATTGGTGGGTGGGTGAAAAGATGGAACGAGGCAGCTAACGAGGCTACACCAAAAAGAAATGTTAATTAAATCCACTTGCCATTTAGGTTCCTTTTCTTATCTTTGTTGTAACTGTCTTTTTATTTTTGTAGTTACTGACTAATTATGCAGCTGTGTGTTTAAATTCTTGATTGTATTGTATCAAGCTTGATTGAATTGTTTCGAACTATTAATAGTATTTTTGTAACTTTTAGAGCAGGAGTAAGAATAGTGTATGAGTATGAACTAGAATAGTTTTGAAATGAAGGGTTGTGTTGTTTATAATTTTGAAAGTTTTTGCCATGTGTATCATTTTTGTACAAAATTAATTTTTAATAAGTTGAATGCATCCCAACGTAACGTTTCAAAGGTTTTATTAATAACCTTAACTTCGTGTGTATGCAATAGTGCTCTAAGGGGCTTGTAAAAATAGTGGATTGAATCTAATAGTTAATTTTATTGATACACGAAACGACAGTTAGTATGATATAGCCAAAAGAACTGGGTATGATAGAATATGTGTTCATTAGGTTTATTTTATTATTTGCTACACTGTTTTTATACTTGATTAACAATTTGTCGCGTGAACCATCTACGCCTATCTACTTACATATCTTATAAAATGGTTTCGAGGATAATTATCAAATAATCATTGTGTAGTATTGGTTGGAAATTATTATGTTTAATTTGAATGACATGTTGTTCCAAAACGGCGTGGTTCTGCACACTGTTTTTTGTTATCTTCTCCACGAAAAATTACCAGTAGGAAAAAATACGAGGCTTTTTACACACTGTATTATGGGCGCACCGACTAAAACTATAGTTATTCTTAAGAAGTGCGCAATTCACCAATATTTATCCCTTTGAAATGAATTTCCAGTCTTTCCGTAGAATTGTAGTTAGAAATTCGGTAGTTAGTTTTATCGTTATCAATCATGATTCAAGACTAATGCGTTGACTAAAGGTACTTTAGAATTTAAAGTTATGCATCAATATCATACATAATTAATTACTCTACAGAGTCCACACGGTAATCAGAGGAGGTGTGATTTTAAATTGAGAAATTCTAGTTGTAGCTGACATCAACAGAAATAGTATTAATATCAACCATAAAAGAAGCATGTAATAATATCCAATTCAATTTTTAAAAGGCGAAGTAATTCGATGTAAAAATGTGAACGGCTGCAGCAAGAATAAACAAAATATTTATTACTGAACTTAAATGTCACCTTACTTCCATTAATTCTGAGAGATATGCGGTTCAAACTAGAACTCGGTTGGGGGCGTTTGCGTTTTTAAATAATAGACCCAAAATTACCAGTTTCATAAGCGTTAAAACCGCAAAGGTACATTTGTCCCACTTCAAAAACCCAGTTTACTGTCGACTTCAACAAGCATAGAACATGGAGCTTATACAATTACTTTGTATCAAGGTTAATGGTAGATAGACGCAGTCTTTTAAAATTGGACATCATGCCAATAATTGGAAGCTATTAGTTCAAGGTCAAGTTAACCGAATGGCCTTTAACTTAGCGAAAGACACGGAGACAATTCTCATTTGTCCAATTTCAAGTTATATTACAATATTTTACTTCAGGGACAATAAGATGAAATCAACGCGTTTTTAATCATCAACCACACTTTCCAATTTCAACAGCGAAGGTCAGGCTGATTCATAATTTCGATTACACTGGCCTAAGAAGGTTAATCAAAAGTCAAACGCCCTTGGCCTCGTTCATCTTCATGTTTTTCGATTATTAGTCAATTAGACGTATACCTTTAATACTGGAAATAGTATTCGTAGGGAGATTAACCATGCAAACAAACTCTATTAGCCTTTGAGTTTAATTGCAATGAGAAAAGCAGATACCGTTTCAATGGAAAACGGCAAAACTCGGGTTATCATTTAATAAATTAAAAAGACGAACAATTCTGTAGGAACTTGCCCTTAAAATATAAATCCTAAGTTTTCGGTCAAGTCGTCAACTGACTAGTGAGCAACTATCATTGGGGCTTTAGCCTTTCTTTTACAAAGTTTAACTTAGTATTTCTGGCAATAAATGAATCCTTCTCCACAAATATCGCCCCTTATTATTTTAGCATTTCAATTTTATTTTTTAACTTGGTCCCTTTTTGCTACAAAATTTCCAATACAATTCGACAAAAAAACCAAACGTTTCAAAGTCACTCCCACTAAACAACTTATCCCATGGTTCATAATAATATTTATAACCATCATTTATGGAGGCTTGGCTTCATGCTTTCTACTCAGGCAGATATTTACCAGTTATCATCAAAGTATCATCAAAACAGTAATCCATTTAGCCATGCAGCAAGGCTTTATGTCCAGTCAAATATCATCCTTGCTGATTTTTTGCTACAGGGATTCAATCACCTATGGTTTTAACCGTTTGATGGTCTTCGAAGCCCGACTTTGCAGCAAAAAAATTGCAAAGAAGCAGCAGCTAACAGGTAGAGTTGTGTCACTGATTGAAAAACTACGTTATGTAATCATCATAGGTAATGATGTTATAATATTGACATCAGCACGCCACGTTAATAAAGTTGACGTTTCAAGCTTCATGTAGCTCAGCTTCATGGAGTTTAAATCGAATTTTAAAGGTATTGACTATTGACTTAGCCTGAGATATTTTAAGGCGTAGAAAACATTCTTTAAATCTAGTTGAATACCAATAAAATGGGTGAGGCAAGGTATTCGGCGACACTTAAAAGGCATTTTACTGCTAAATGACATGCGACTTTTGATTCTATTGTACTTGGAATCGGACCTAAGACTAAAGCTTAAAAATATATATACACACACTGATTCTATTACGAACATACGTTAGGTCATCAGCGTGAATTTCGATTGCAAAGACGCAGAACAGCTCAAAGCCCTCAATTTTGACACAAAGCATATCAGTAGCTATACCACGTATTTTTAGATAAGATCAAATTGAAGCTGATATCGAGTATCAAGTAAAAACAACAAGTAGTAATTAATTATGCACCTTCAACGTACCAAATTTTATCACCCCTACTATACTCTTAGAATCATGTACCACCCGAAAAACAGTCAAGTATGCAAATCCATCAAAGGCACATTGCAAAAATTGTTTTATGCACAGATTCATCATTAGTCTACTTTCGGAGCATGAAATCATTGATGCAACTTTTTGTGGCCCCCAGCACAAATGAGATATTATGTAAGTTAGCCACTCTGGGGACAACGGCAGTCTTGGCTTTCACCTATGTGGTGTTTCCATTTTTACTAGTCCTTGGAGGATTCGATCCGCTAACTCTGATGCTGGAAGACTGCTTTCCGGAAGTGGATTTTTCTACTATAAAATGGATCTTGGTGCGTGTTGCAACATCTTATGTTCCATTTGCGGAAGGAGTTCGTATACTTACTTACCTTATGATATCGGTCATCCTAGTCGCGTCAATCGCTACACCAGGAATTTACTACCACATTGCCCAAATTCTGGAAGTTGGCCGTCGTACCAAATATAACTTTCTGCGATACTACAATGCTGTCCAGTATATAGAGCTGCATCAACAATTTGTCATAGTTCTTCAGACTTATCGGCTTGCTTATGAATTTTTATTGACGGTCATCCTAGGGCTCGGCTTGAGTTGTTCAATCCTGTTCAATTTTTCCGTCTTAAGGCTAGGTAGTCACATTTCTATGCCTTTATTTGTCGCGTTTCCAATTCTTGCTTTTCTTATTGATTTTTTAATGACCATTTCGCTACCCTGTGCTTGTGAGCTTGATAGTGTTGTAATCTTAAGACTTAACGAAGTTAAGAAGATATGCGGGCTGGGAGGAAAGTTTAGAAAGTTTCTTTCAAAAAAAGCAAAAAGTGTTAGACCTATTCAAATGCATGTTGGGATTTTCGATTATCGATTTTTCTCATTATCAAAGCAAACGAAAGGAACATACTTCTGGACTGTATTGAATCATACGTTGACGGCATGCTTGAGCGTTCCAATACCTCAAACAGTTATGTAGAGTAGGCAGTAGAATTACACTATAGCTTTGATTTAAATATTGCAAATTTGTAAAGGTTATTTTAAAAGTTTGTAGGAATCCAACTAACAGTATGCAAAGTTAGAATTAAAGTAGACAAGCGAGTCAAAGCCAACCCTTGAAGTCTGGGTTTATTAGATTAGGACTCGGATAAAAATTTTATTTGATGAAGGTTATCAATGATACTGCAACTTTTACCATTTTAAAATTAGTGAAAATCTGATAAGATAAATGTGTCAATATGCCAGTTTTGCACACGTTAGGTTAAGCTTTGCTTTTTCACCACCAAATCGCTATATATTTCTACTACCATTCTAGTTGTAATGATAATGATAGCGCGTCTAATTCTTGACGTAGCGGCATGCGAAATGCTTAATATCTTTTAGCATTAATAAATCAAGCATTATTTGCCTCACTTCAATTTAAGTTTAATTGTAATCCCACAAAACACAGTAGCATAATAAATCATAAAAAATTATCATATGTCAAATTTTATCACTGAACCAATATTAACCAGCATGTGTTATTGTAACTTCTATCGCATTCGTATTCGGGATTAAACTAATATACTCCTTCAAATCAGCTACCATTCTGTCCGCCCCTCCTAAAGTTAAAATGCTAAAGGGTTTCGTGTCAAAGGGATAGCCCATAGGCCTCACGTCCGGGTATTTCCGGTCCTCAATTCCACAAAGCAGTACTCCCATTTTACAAACTGGATCTTCACCTGGTGGGTCTGCCTCTACAGGAACATCGATACTGGCGTCTGTGACCATCACAAACAGGTCAAACGCCATTCCATTCACCGTTCCTTTGGGTAGAAGAAGATGGGAAGGCCATCCACATCCGCATTCTGGGTAAGGTTCATAAGGTGTGTTCTCCATCCACGTTTCCAGTTTCCAGTGACTCAGCAAACTAGATGCGGATGAGGTTCGGGTAACCACAGTTTGGCCCGATTCAACTGTTAAATATAGCACGAAATATAACAGGAGCGTACTAAAAAGGCTTTAAAAAAAGGCAAAACATAAAGGTCTATGGACCAGAGCATACTCTGCAACAGGCAATAACACATTGTCATTTGTTCAACTTGCTCTAAAAGCTTATTTGCATTTCGCCTCATGCATTAATGATCTTACTTACCAACATCGACAACAAACGAGTCTAAAGGAAAGAAATACTCTACTTGTTCCTCCATTGTGAATACCTTTCCACTAAAGTCGAATCTCGGAGCTAGAAATATCCTGACAAACGCTTTAGTGCTGGTAACAAACGGTTGCTTGTTAATTATGATGTTGTAGGTGAACTCATCATAGTCCAATCGCTTGATGCAATATTCGTAACTTTCAGTGGTAGAAAAGAAAATATCTTTCGTGAGAGGAATATCCACGGTCAGGTTGGAAAAAAATGTTCTAAGCATATTATGCTGACTAGAAAGAGTCGACTGGACGAAGACGCTTTGCACCTCAACTCCAGGCCAGAGCAGGGGAAACTCGCTTTCCGTTGGGTGATTTGGGGTCAATAGGTATTTGTGACGGAAGAAAAGGTCATCTAGAAGTTTGTGCCAGAGATAGAAGACTGGGTCCCTCATAGCTGTGCTGGGATTAAAGATAGGTGCACACACAAGCTAAAAGTTAAATAGTGAAATTGCCGATAATTTCTGCTAACTATTTTCATTCCGTATGCAAAAGTAACATGTTTTGAAAGATCACAAGCTCACATCGTCGCCAATGCTTTCGCCAATATCGTCATGCAAAGTTCCAATGTTCCTATGCCCTTGAGAATGAATCCCAATGAAGTCGTACCGTTGGTCATTTACTGAATTGATGCTTGCTTCAATCAATTCCCCAAGTAGGTCTATACCTTCTCTAGTTTCAAGATTGTAACGAGTTCCGTTTTTTCCTATGAGGGTTCGGTTGTCTATATCCGCTTTAAGTAAATTGAGAAGGTCCACCGAATTGGAGATATTGACAAACTTCTGATTATCGGATCTGGGAGGGTACCGGAAGTCATGTGGGGCATCAAGCATGTGTGGATCATATCCACCTTCAATAGTAGCCCCTTCTTCATAGACGATTGGTTGAACCGGAGCTAAACCGTTGCTAATTCTTTCTGTGTTGTAACGAGCAATGACATTACGATGAAAGTAGTGGAACAGTTCCCCTCTCCGGTCAATATCGAGGGGATCTTGGGGATTTAAGAGGTTTTGGGGGTGAGAGACGTGCCAGTAAACATGACCTGAATTCATTAACAAGTCTTCACGAAAATACCACAAAGCGTTCTCCGGTCCGTTGTTTGTCCCAACAGTCTCGTCAACCGGGTAGCATGCTTGGGTAGATTTGGGCAGGTTAACCAAGTTCTTTAGGAATTCAGTTTGAGGCATTCCCTTGCTCGTGTTGTTAGGAGGTCGTTGGTTGCATAATCGTTGCAGGATTACGGAACCATCTTTACCTATGAATTTAGCATCGAAGTTGAGATCTTTGATATGGACTATCCACGGTCTTTCACTTATGCGACCCTTATATTTTATTGCCTTGTCGTGATACTTACCAGTTGTTGTACTTTGTGCTACTCCTACAATTATGGTGAGAAGCAAAAAGGTCATAAGAGAGCACTGCATTTTAGAAAATATATTTTTGTAGTTACAGGAAGTTGAAAATGCAGTGGATACTGAAGAAAACGGAACTCTCTCATTTATAGCTACTGTTATCTCTCGTTCGGCTTGACAAGAGATGATGATGCATGACACTTGACGTGATAAAGGCCATGGTTGCCCAGTTTTAATAGTTGAATGAGATTAGGCTCGGCCTTGTGTAATGCCTTGTCGTTCCTCGTGACTACTGTGCTTGAAACATGTAATTTTCAATGTAGAAATGGAAATTTTTACGCGACCACGACCTTCCTTTCACAGGCCTTTCCATCAGCACTGGGCTCAACAACAATCATCTCAAAGAGTGGAAATAGTTTTAAAATGTTAATAATTTTGGTCTCCACAACGCTCACCGAGGTCATAGGAATTCTCGGAAATAACGAGTTCAACTCATTTAGATTTGGATGCCGAAATAAGAACCTTTTCGCTCTGAGCATTTCTTAAATCTTACCTTTTACCTTAAAATGCTCATTCCTCCTTTTAAGAATTGTTTTTATTATTTTTAACAGTTAACTTTTTTTGAGTTTTTGAAACTCATATGCAGCAATACATCCAGTAGAAACAGTAAATTAGGGGCCGAAACGGTTACTTTGACTAGAAGAGATCCCGAAATGGCATCAGCCAAAATAAATAAAGATGTTTGACCTTTGATATTCAACCGTTACTTTTATAACCACTATTAGTTCTAATTAATTTCTTTATGAAAACGAATGATGTAAGGTTGCAGTGGTGCACTGCGACAAAATAATTAGGAAACGCATGAGGTATCGATATCAGACTCGTAAACATAAAATATAAGTAAAAAATATTGCTTTTTTAATTTTTTTAAATTCATTCGTTCCAATCAGCTCCCTTCGAGCGTTAGTCCATGGATAGAGCAAAGTGAAGTACATAAACTTCAGACAATAATCAGTTTAATTAATATTAATACTAGACTGAAACAATTTATTAACGATATCCTGACATACGCCTAATTCATCCTGTAAATAAAGCATAATAATAATAATAATAATAATACTATTTATTCATCAAACTTCCACCACCAAAGTCTTCCGTTTCAAGTAATAATATAACTATCCTGCAACAATTCTACTAATTCAACATTTCATACCATTTCCAATGTTCGATTTACAAAATGCAGTCAATTAATCTACTAAAGTCCATTTGTAATAAATGTGATAACATTAATTCTTAATATAATTTCAAGGAATTTAAAACATTTCATTTCAAAAGGTAAAAGCGATGAACAATAATTCCGTTCCTGCAGCTTAATTATTTAGCCTTAAATAATTTCAGCCATTAATTATTTCGAATTTTGAACAGAAACCTCCTCAGTTATTTTGGATTTGGTTCAGTCTTGTCCGAGTGATCATATTCATGAAGGCAGACACGATCCAGATGACGTACCCTTGCAGAATGCTGACAACGATTGAGACCACAACCAATACCGCAACCATCGGTCCATAATCTACTGATGCCGTTACCGGTTGATTCCCACCCTGTGAAGATTTCACCCTGGGATTTTGAACCACTACAACGAATCCAATGCAGAAGCCGACAAGAAGGACCCATCCAATTACCAATTCAATGAGACGAACACTTCGCCACATCCTGCATTTTACTTCATTTTCCTGTGGGTTACAAAAGTTAAATTTAATTTTCCTGTGGGTTACAAAAGTTAAATTTAATTTTCCATGGCCCTATTTTCCATGGCAAGTATTTTCTCCACAAACCTCTGGAAAAGTATAAAGGATTACCTTCTTAGCTCCTTGCCACAGTTGGTAGGAAATGTACCATTTGAACAGGAAATAGAATATCACCAGAAACTGCAAAAAGGCAAATAGACCCCGCCGCAGAGCCAACTCCACACGAAACCGATCCAATCCAGCTAGCAAACGCGTGATATTAGGTGTTAAATCTTAAATGTCTGCACGTTTTAAAGAAATCCAGCTCGTTTTAGAATTATAATATTGGACACTTACCTGGAATCCGTAAGTGTATTTCTCCAAACAAGGACCCCATTGCATAACCAAGAAAACCCGTGAGGATACCCACAATCAACGTGTTGATTACCTGGAAATTTAAAGAAATTTTTTATAAAAGCTTTAACCCCATTAGAATACTTAGTTTAAATGGGGTCTTGACCCGGATTTGCAAATTATACGTACCGTATTTCCAGAAATAATGCCCGAGGGGAATTACTACTTCGAAGACTTTTAACATGGAAAGGTAGTTGGGCAATATAGCAGTGGAGGAATTATTTCGCGGAGGCATTATTTCGGGACAAGATATTATTAATTATTTCTGGGAGGCATTATTTCTGGGAGGCATTATTTCGGGAAGGCATTATTTCGGGGGGGGGGGCATCATTATGCCTTAAGTAAAATGTATATCTTCAAGTAAAATGAATAACTCCAAGTAACATGTTTAAAAAAACCTTTAAAAATGCATACCAAGCCGACCATCGCGATAATTTTGACCCTAGTTCGTATCCTATCCTTGTTCTCAAAGCAAGGATGTGGGTGACAATCCATTTTAAATTCCCTCACGTCCTCAACCCGATTCTTTTGCACCTTGTCAACATGTAATAATGCAAAAACATGCAATTAACTTTCACAAAAACTTTCATGACATGGCACTATAATTAATCACACAACAAGCTTTAAATTAAGAACATTCTAGCTAACGAATTAAAACGATCAGAACCAGGGACTAGAATACGATTCATAATTGCATCTCGTCGTCTATTAATTCTTACCAGTTCTTCTGTCTTCAAATATCCTAACGCCATTCATCCACTTAATAGCACCGGTTGTCTAAAAAAAGCCCGTTAGTGTCAAAACAATTCCGGAAAAACTTCCAAAAATCCCGATCAAATTACTATTTTATTCACCAACTCAATATTAAATTTATGACAAAATACCTCCTATAGTAGTTATAAATTTTTAAGAGTTCGAAAACACCGTAAAAAATCTGCTTTACAAGTAATAAGGCAGTAGGCAGAAAGTGACTAGCAGAGTAACAGCCTGCTACATAAAGTCGAATGTTCGGAAACTCCGTGTTCCTTCCTTTTATACCCTACAGATAACAAAGGAAGCGTCCTTCCAAACTAACAAGTACAACTTAGCATCTATAACGTTCATTTCACATTGCTAAATCTAAAGAATCGAATGTTCGGGAACTCCCATTCTTCCAAGGTACAACAAAGGAGGCGTCCTTACCAACTTAAGAACGTTAGCATCTACAACATCCACTTCACATTGCTAAATCTCAAGAATTCATCCTACACTTAGCCATTACAAAATACATCTTAAAGTTTGACCTTAAAACTACGCCGTAAACCAGTATGTTATTCCTGTCACCGATGGTCGAAAACCTTAGTATACACATTCAATTCAATGAATATAAAATTAACGCTAGAACATTCGAAATTGAAGGGTAAAAGGTCAGTTTGAAGTTCATTGCATAAACATTAATATACAAACTATGCTAATTTCCTACCTCCTACAAACCCTTATTAATGGTTACAGTTTTAGCATTTCCAAAGGCAGAAGTGGTTTTCATATCGTTTAAATTGTTCAGAATTGTTACTGGAAGAGTCTATTATTTGAAATTGTTGTAGACGTAACCCTTATCCGTTAACGGCATTCGAGTCTCTCGTGTTCGGTTGATAAAGGCAGAAACGACCCAGATGAAGTACCCTCGCAGAATGCATCCAAGGATTGATGACACGAACCAAATTGCTACGTAAATCTTTACGATGTCTTCACTAGCATCTACATCCGTAGGCTTATCATTATCAAAAGGAACGGCATTAGTTGAAGCCTTATCAGTAGTGTCTCTCACTGCCTTAAGAACCTCCGTAGTCTCTTCCACCATTGCAATGAGTCCGATGCTGAGAATGACAAAGACAACCAATCCGACCACAAACTCAATCACATGAACAATTCGCCACATCCTGCATTTTGATTCATTGTCCTACATTATAAAAGTCAACCCGCATTGAAGTATACTTTGTGCCAAATATTTTCCTCATAACTAACTATAAACGCTGCATAAACTAAAAAAAGTACCTCCTTAGCTCCTTTCCACAGTTGGTAGGAAATATGAGTCTTGAACATTAAATATAACATCACCAGCGCCAGAATAAGGTCTTTCAAGAACAGCCATCCCCCGTTGGGACCATCTATAAGCCAACATAACACAAAATATTGTAGGTATTTTAAGGGCTCAAAATTTGCATAGTTAAATACTACAATACAAACTCACCCCCACTCCATACGATACTTGCCAACAAGCCAACCACTCCAAAACCAAACGCTACCATCAATAAACCGGCAGTCAACCCGCAGACTACCTGCAAATTCACGGAATTAGTAATGATTAGAATGAATTTTAAACGTAGGCTAAAATTTCCAAGGGGCTTGTCATTTATATATTTTTCAACGTCAGAAACCATGAATTTCAAAGCGCATACCATGTCATAAACCGCAACAACTTTGACCCCCGTCCTCATCAAATCATTGTCCCCACAGCAAGGATGCGCACCCATTTTGCCTCTTTCCCGAAGTTAATATGGTCAAATTCAGTCCGAAATACAAAGCTATGAGCTCTAGAAATTTTTACAAAAACAGCAGTAATTTGTCACAAAAACTCCAGAGTATTCATCAAGCACATCAGCTTTCTTCTGGAACTGGATTAAGAATGGATTCAAGACGATATGGGGCTTCTATCCGTCTTAATATCATAAAAACTACGCATCGCATATTCATTCTCTAACCAACGAGGAGATGATCATATCTTGAGCCCCTCACTACACGTCAGGAGGATGATGTCATTCATGATCTCGTCTAAATGTTGGCTTCGGTGTTGGATAAAAAAACGCCTATCCTTCTAGTAGTTAATTCCAGGTATTTCTATAGACTTCATTCCTTTCCCGATGCATGCAGAGCAGATATGATAGAAATGGTCCGGACCGGCCACTTTGCAGTACCTTGCGATGATAAAATATGTAAACCCAGCATTTTAGTTAGGATTTACTACTACGAATATGCAATGCATCCATCGCATCGCTAGTGCTAACTTCACTATTCTATAAATCAATCAGTTCTTTGATCAGATCCAAAAGCCAAGTTGCAAGTAAAAAAAAATTCCGTATAGGTAGCTTTCCACCAAATTATTCATTTTTAAACGTTTAGGGATGGACGGATAAGGAGTCAGTTCATATTATAACGAGAATGATCTTCTCATTTAGCATATTCAGTTTTGCATGATGTTTCTCGAGTGCCAACCAGTAGAAACTGTCAAACTCAATACTCAAAGCCATTTACCCTGTCAACAATTATAAACTTACTTTACAAATCATCATCATATTTCTGTCTCATAGACTCATACCCATCCTAGCATCTTATATTTCATAATTGCACTTAAGCCGCATAATCATTGGACATTGCATCCCTGATGAGTGATATAATGAGAGCCATACTTTTACGGACTAAAAGCTAGTCATTTGATTAAACGAGAAGTCCAACACCGACGTTGACGTTAATTGCATGTGGATTTTGCATGCACTTTTGTTGAGTTGACGTCGTCGATGGTATTTTTTTACTTTGTTAACGAGTTATAATATGACAGAAACGTTATTAATGCGATATTGCACAGTGCACCACACACGCTAATACGTGTTGCCAGTAACTAATGCTTGTAACGATCTCATGAATGACCTCTGACCTGAATGATGACAAAGTATACTCTGTTTATGATTAATGACAACTTAAGCTAGGTATAAAGCTCAAAGAACTCAAAAGTTGTTCTATCCGTATGTAAGTACCAAAATTCTAGTACGACATTTCATCCCCATTATAACTCCCATCCTTTTAAAACTTTTGGACTGGTTTTTTACACAAAAGACAGCAAACAACATAGACAAAGTATCAAATCAAACTACCAAGTACTCTTTAAGGTACTTATTATATAAGTTACTTCCAAGTATGTTCTATCCTAGGTCAGAGGTCGCAACAATCACGGTCATTATCTTTCAATGCAATGCATGCATTTTATAGGCTAATATCTGCACAATACCCTTTTGATTGAATATTGTATGAGGAAAGCACCAAAAACTGAGCATTATATTAGTGAATCCAAATCCAATAAAACGTCTCTCATAGATCTATTTGCTAAATATGTTCGTTTTGGCATAAATATCTTATTCTAAAAAACCCAAAAAACCTCCTAAATATGCTAAAATCCCTCTAGAAATAAATACAAAAAATTGTCAATTAAAAACAAAAGGTTCCATGAAAAACCATCCACATCGACGAGCAACCGCACCAGCAATGAGTATTAAAAATCCTATGAATTATTCATCATAAAAATTGCATGCTAACTCTGCCTCTCCTCATGTCCTCATACACCTTGACTTGACGCATGCAATAAATCAACAAAAAAGTAAGGATGAAAGTTACAAAATAACACGAACGAACGAGGTAAGCTTCAAATAACAAGAAGGCCTTTCCTTTCTACTCTTTCCTTGATATATTAAATGGGTAAGTGCGTGTAGGTGTAATGAGATTGAGAAATGTGCTATAATACCCGCATCCGGGTATGCCTTTGTCCCATAAATTCTAAAAAAACCGTACAGGAGCAGCCCCATCAATGAGCCTGAATTGGAATAAAAACCGAAAAGCCCGAGAAAGGAAGCCAAGCTACTCTGATTCGGGGTTTCTTATTTGTAAATTGTAAGGGTATATTGTAAAGGTGTAGTTTAGTGTATTTTAGGGATTTTTATAGTTTTGGTTGCCCTGTATCTGTATCCAACCGAATTTTACCCGTTTCAGGGTTGCGGATGCGGACACGTAGAAATAAGAGGCTTATTACCTAGCGTTTTTACCCGTGGATTGGATGGATGGACAGCTCAAATAACCGAATAACCCTATAAGGAAGCCAATTTTTAGACATTTTTGGTGATTTTGAGGTAAAAAAATCTGCTCTTTTTATCGTCAATTAAAAAAAGTTTCTGCAGATATTTTACTAATGCTTTTTTATTTAGTTTTTAGCCATGCTTTGTCTGTCTATGTCTGGAAGAATGGGTCATATTTCAATTTATTTGATTGATATTTGCTCATTCATTTAATGACCGTATCGATTATCCTGTCGTATCATTATCCTTATCCTTAATAAGCTAATCATCAACCACTTTATTCCTAACTCCCAGTTTCTTTCCCGTCGTCCTTCCTTCATTACATGATATAGCTTAATCCACTGTCCTTGGAATTTGAAGCCATTAATCCAGTTCCCATCAACAAACTGACATTGCATAATTGGCGATTTGGGATGGGAAATAAATAGAATATAATATAATATAGCAAGCAAAGCGAATGTAATGTATGTGGGTAATTTTTATCATTATGCGAAAAAAAATACTAACTGTTGTTTCAATATTTGTTCTCTTTCCTTGTAGAGTTTAGACTCAATTACGCTAATTGAGGTTTGGCGTGGATTGAGCTCATGCTGACGTTGTTCTTTAGTTAAACTGACAAGTAAAGCTGATTTTTCCTCAAACTGCCGTTGACGTGGTTGTTTATGGTAATGGAGACCTTATTTATTGTATTATTCACTTGATTAACATTAAGTTTTTACGCAATGAGTCGTTTCATCACTTGTAGGAGGCCGACAAGGTGAAGTCATTCAAAACCGAGTAAACGTTGGATTTGGATAAGGTTTATCTTCAAGAAACAAGGGAACCAAAATCAATCCTGAAAGTACAGGAATTAAATTATCAGGTAGGTATTTAGTAAGATAAGATAATCTAAGTAGTAATCAGGTAATCACAGAAATTATGGATGAAACTATGAAACCCCTTTTATAGGGAATGGGGATGGTACGCCACTTTTTTGTATGGTTTTTGGATGCTCTTTGATTCGGTCTGTTTTAAAATTTCAGAAATGTGTACTAGGAGCTGATCTACTGGGACTGGTATAGTCAAAGTCATCAAAGTGGACGTCTAAGAATAGCCAGTGGTGAATCGGATGTTCTGCTGCTGACATCTTATCTGAATCCGAACTGAATGAATTCATATTCATAAAACGTACAGTCGTACTGTGTCAATGCTTTCATGCTCTCGAATGAGTGATACGGATGCCGTGTGTTATGTAAACTACTACTTCTTATCTTAACGATTGACTTCCCGTTGCTGCTGTATTCAAACTGATGTACGACGAGTACGCACGCAGTGTCATGTACAAAACCCCGGATTCGGTTCTCTATTCTACGTGGGGAAGATTGCCTATGAAGTAGGAGGAGTTGGACATTTCTCGGATCATCTACACTTTCTGCATACATTTGTGCAATTTAATAGAGTAAGAAGAAGTAGATTTTATCAGTGTTGAAAAAATCTTCGGTAGTATTTTTAGTGTCTCCTTCAGCCGTTCTTCTAAATAGTTAGGAGTTGCTGAGAAAATTCAGAGTTTTTAGTAGAATTTAATTACCCTTGCAAATGCGAATGAAAATTTTCTTACAGAGGTTTAATTCGAAACGAAGCTCGTTGCACGTTTGGAATTAGAAACATGAAGAATCGATAAAAATGCAAAATACCTAGGATAGGACTAGGCATAACATTTTTAAGAACATCTTTTGAAGTTTAGTCTGGGGAGCTAGGTTTAATCATGTCGTTTGAAGATGACTTGGCTGAACGGGTGGATTCTCTATTTTGTGAAATTACTGGTGGTTCGTAGAGAAAACCTCTTTTGCGTAAACTTTTTAAGACGGGTTTTAACTGCTGTTGCTTTGGTTTTTATTGGTTTTTATTTCTTTTTAAGAAAACACAAGAAAAGTAGAAGAACCTGTCTAAAAATTAAGACGAGAATAGTCTTTCGTTTATCTTGGTCTGTTCTTTCTGGAACTATTAACTGTACTATTAACATTTATATAATTGTAGGAGGAATCGGACCATATCAAGATATGGATACAATAAGCATGCTCCTGACCGGATGGGTCATCTTTATCTTCTGCTCGATAGCCGTAGTAAAATACTTGTACATGAGATTTGTAAAGAAAACTACGTTTTCCGAACTAGAAGTGCGGAATGAAAGTGAAACTCAACTGATGTTAAGCAACTCTGGCGGCAGTACCACTTCACCGCCTATAGTTACGGATGATACTGCTAATGAATCTAGTCAAGCTAATAGAACGCTGTCGTCGGCAAGGGTTGTGGAAACGATCTCAGGACCTAAAACTATCACAAACAACGATAGTACGCCTCATGCTCCGGTGAGAAGGAGAAGAGTAGACAAAGTTTCCTCGAGTAATGTAGACGAAAGTTTCGACGAAGTCTCCGCCGTCAATGATAGTGGACCTTGCACCGGCTCAGATCCTTTGGTCACTGACTTTATCAACGCGTGTCACGAGTGGGCGTTTACATACAAAGGGACTCAGAAAAGATCGTGGGAGGATATTAGGGAGACATTTATTAATGCTGTGAATAAGACTCTTAGGGATGAAGATCTGAAGGTAAGTCGTGAAAAATTATAGTCTAAAGTATCTTCTGTTATAGTCTTCTGAAACTTAACTTTTTAGAATGATCTGGTGATTTCTGTGGTGGACTTCCACATCAAGGATGAAATGAAGCTGAAGAATATCTTCGCAGAATGCATTCATGCTAACAACGTGGTATGTTTTTACATAAAATATAAATCCACTGACGCTGTAATACAAATGGACAGTGTTTAATAACTTCTTGGATCTTTTTGTTATGTAGAAAGTTACATCCGATTGTGAACTGCAGTTGAAGGGAGAGGTAACTGTTTCTTGTAAAGAAAGTGGTCTGCGAAGATGTCAGTTTTTTGTGGACAGGCTGTGTGGCAGAATCAGTACTCTTCTGGATTGTGCGGAGAAATCTGCAATAGTCAAGTTGGACGGATGGCCTGAAATATGTGTAGGAGTCTCAAACAGCTCACCATCAAAAGGCCAGCTAGATCCTAAACTTTCCGAAGCGGTTGGTGATAGAATGACTTCTGCTATTAGAAACAGCGTTGTCGAAATAGATTACAGTCACTTCCAGGAATTCCCTGTACCTCCTAAACTACAGCAGAAACAATCCGAGGGCGGCTTAGACGACAAGACGAAGAAATATTTATGGGTGAAAGTGATTCGCGGTGGGGAACTTGGACTACACAAAGGTTGTCAGGAACCATACTGCGCCATCGAGTTGGATGAACCTCCGCAGAAATTCCAGACAGATGCTGTTAGAAGTCAGGATCCCGTGTGGAATGAAAATTTTGTGTTGTGAGACTTGCATTTAAAACTTACGTTTACTTGGATTTACACTCCATTTTACCTTTAGTAAAATATAATAATGTTTGTCATCTTGTAACCAGCAATGTTCTTCCTGGACTTGGAGAGATTCTTTTCGAAGTTTTTGACAAAGCTGGAACAAGATTTTTGGGCTGCAATATTATGTCTGTGGAGGAAGTCGGTTCTGATACAAACAATAGGAAATTACCATTAAAATCTAGGAGAATGGAAATTTCTGATCAGTTTGGCCATCTCGAAGTTCAGGTAGAAGCTCCGTCATCTTAGAAATAATCAGTTGTAAACTTAAAAGTTTAAAGGCATGATAGAAGTTAATATTTTTTTTAGTTTGCCTTTTTGAATGAGAAAGAATACCGACAGAAAGCTCAAGAAATGTCAGAAAAGTTGTCAGCAAATGGTCATCTTGTTAAAACTACTCGAGCCGTTTTTACCCGTTCACCCGAGGCACAATCATCACAGTTTGCTGAAAACGTAATTAAAGAGTTTGAACGGAAAGCTTTACCTAATCCAATCAAAAGCACTCTGATTATTCATGCTGTTCAGAGGGTTAGTTCCCAACAAAAAGTGAAATGGTTCATTTCCGAATTTCGATCCCACCTTCTCAAAACAGTTATTCCGTCCTGTGTTTACGCTTTACTTGACTTAATTAACGATTTTTTTCTGTGTGGTTTGAATTGCTTTTATTTAGGAAGACTTATGTCCTAACTCTCCGAGTAGATCGCCTACTCCTATAGTTAAGGTAACACTTGTAGTATTGTTTTGATTTGAGTTTTAGCATATTATTAAGCTTGTGTAGCATGTTAAACATGTTCCTTTCCTGAACCGTATTTGTTTTATTTTCCCTATTGTTAATGCAGATTACAAAGTTATCTGATGGTACTTATATGGAAGTTCGGGATGATTCCTCTTTACCAAGAAAGGTTAGCGTTGGTATTAAACTCACAGATACGAATAATGTACACATTCCATCTGCTACTCGCTTTTGATAGTCATAAACTGTTACGTTGAGTAAATTGTTGCTTGTATAAAGTAGTATTTCAAAAAGAAAGGTAAAATAATACCAATAACTATCAAGCCCGCAGAACTAACCCTCTCCTCGTTCATTTAAAAAATAAGTTCATGCTAGGTATTTATTTATTTTATCTCTAATTTTTACCAGGAAAGGCTCAGAAATGATGAAGTACCGACCGGAATTGAAGGGCAATACGGCGAAGGTAACCTTTGTTGCTTTGTTAATATCTCAAGTGTCGTTCTTATTTTTAAAAGTAACCTTCCTTGTTTTGAATTCATAGAACGAGGAAGACGAAAGACACGAAAGGGAGACATTTTTACTTCGATCCGTCGAAGACTTTCCAAAGGCAGATCTCAGTCAGCCATGTCCACCGGTGGAGCAGGAGATACAAATCTCATTGGAGAGGATAAAGATGACATATTTAAACGATCTGTTTCAGCTCACTCTACAGATAGACAAAGCATGGCTTCGGGACGTTTAGGCGTCGGATCTACTAGATCATCAACCTCTGAGCTATCCGGTATCAGTGGCTATTCCACCACTACCTTTGTTCATGAAAGCTCCCGTCTTGTTATTGAAAGCGTGGAAAATAGAATTAAAAAGTAAGCTGAAAGAAATTTAAGTCTTCTTTGATGAATCTACACATGCAACTATGTAATGAGATTAAGCATAACAACTCACTCGTAACTTTTTTGACACCAGATACTACCTTGTTCCACCCACTTTAGCAGAAACTGGAAAATGGAAGAAACGGGGAAAGAAGCTCCACATATACAACGATCATACTTTTGTGGCAAAGCATATGTCTAGGTATGAGCAAAATTAATTGGATTCCAAAATCATGCACAAAGTAATATAGTGACACACACTTGCAAACAGACTTAACAATTTCATATGGTTTTTTTTCAGTGGAACGGTTTGTGAATTTTGTGCCGGAAGAATAACATTCAGCTTTGGAAAACAAGCCTACCAATGTAGAGACTGCAAAGTAAACTGTCATAAAGAGTGTCACATTCGAGCCCCATCGTACTGCCCAAAGACAAGCGTTTTTGATATTGAATTGTAAGTTGATGGAGATTTTAAGCATGTAAATATGTTTAAATAAATTTTGCGCTATTAAGGTTTGCAAGTAATTTATTATCTATAATTTGGTATGGTTTTTGGTTTATTTGTTTGTAGTGAAGTTTATAAACCCTTGAGTAGGTAGTTCTAAATAGCTTGGTTTAGGATTTTTGCCGATTTATTGGTTTATCGGGTGGGATGCAACGGTTATGGTATAACGTAAGTTATGGTATGGTCATTTACAGTTATTTTTTTATGTAAATGCTTGCTTTTGCTTGGCTGTATCCGTTAGTAATTTTTATTTCTTCGGTTTAATGAATTCCAAAGGTGAAGAACGGGAGAAAGATAGGATGGGTATGCTTGCAGTGCACTGTGTGAACGGTTTTGATTCTAATGCTTCTTTGCATGAAATGTGTGTGATTTACAGATGTTCTGTCAAACCAGAGGAAGATAAGCCATCCGCATTTTCAACGTTCATAAAAGGGCTCAAGAACGGTAACAGTGTGAATGTAACTAATAAAGATTGTTTGGATGGGAATGGTACTAACGATGATAATGCTAAGAGCAAGGGTAAAGAGAAGAAAAAGAAAAGTAAGCGTTTTGAGTTTTAATTTCTATTAAAGTTTTATTGAGTTTTGATTGTTTCATTTTCTTTCTGGAATAATATTTAAAAATAAAATATGCAAAAACAAAACCCTCAATAGGAATTGTATTAATTTCCAGAGAGTATCTTCAGGAAGGTAACTAAACTTGGGAAGATCTCTGAAGAAAACCTACTAATAACAATGAGCAAAGAAAAGTTGAACGGAGATGGGAGCCATTATAATCACCATACTCCGAAAGCCATTAAATTAACATCTAAAAATCTACCAGAACTGGAGTTGAATGGAGATGCTTGTGTGGTGATTCCATCTTCGAATCTGTCAAGTCCGCTAAGTGGAATTGAAGAGTTACCCATTTCTTCATTTTCGTCTGCAGAACAAATCGTAGAAGCTGAAACTCATATTTTGCCTCAAGACATGCTGCCTACTACTAGTACTTGTACCACTACTTCGTCTGCCCAGGGTCTACTTTCCTAGTGCAGTAGTGGTCCTTCAATCGAGAATTGTTTATTTGTAAAACTTTAGTCGCGACTTGCGAAAAAAACCATTTGAAACCTATCTTAACACTAAACTTAAAAAATTATTGATGGGTCCATTAATTATTAGTAAATTATAATCACAGTAACGAAACAGCATTTAAAATCTGAATAATATTTTATCTCTCTTTCCATTTTGTATTAAATTGTTGGAAATACTTTTTGTATTGAATTTTACCTATGAACTCATTGCAGTGGATGATCTATGAAAGTAGTTAGTAGTTTTAAGGCAGGATAGACATGAAAAGTAAAATGGTCGTTCTTATTAAACTGCGATATTATTTACAAATATCTTAAACGGTTGTGGATTCGCGAACTTTAATTTTTTTTTACAGATTTTTAAATTTTTGCAGCTTTAGGGTTCAGTTTGATTTTTGTGATATTTTTTGGTGAATTATAAATTTTGACTGCGACTGTAAACCTCCGCCTTAGGATAATGTAATTGATTTTTGTGAACCAAAGTACTTGATAATATAATTGTACGGGAGTTCAACTTCAAACTAATGAAAACCCTAATCTACTCAGGCGTCTCATTTATCACACTTCAGCAACTTCATGGAATATCGTTTTCAAGTTTACCATGTTCTATCGTCAAACTTTGCCTATTTTTTTCATGAACTTTGACTTGTATACCTCAATCAGGGGAATTCTTAACTCTAATGATTCTAATGATTAACTTATTAAGCTAAACGTTGCCTCTAAAAACTTCTTGGTTATCTTCATTAAATCAAAATAAAAGCTATCGCGTTATTCGTCACTCAAAAATCATAATGAATTATGAATGATATAATGATACTGCTCGTAATGTCAATTAAGATAACTCAACTGTATAAGCGGTTAATTTACGGTTAAATATTCCTCTACCATATAAAGCATTTTACCATGAATTTGAATAAAAAATTTAAATTTTATTTATTGCCATCTCCTTTTATTTAAACCTCTTGATTTTCGAAAAGAATAATTAGTTTTAATTTTGATCTGCACATAATTTCATCCTCCTGTAAAGAGGGGACAAGATATGGAAATAAAGAAAGTCTATGAAAATAAATAACCGTTCATAGTATCTATCGAATAGCTCATCAATAGGTCTGACTACTCACCAAAACACCCGATCCGTGTCATGGTTCATATACTGTGACTATCACCCTCGCATATCATCCCCCCTCCCCCATTCATACCCGGACCCGAGTGCAAAGTGCAACTGATACGGGGATTCCGTCAAAAACGCTCAACTATTCGGGCCATTCCCTTCTTGTTCTTGGCAATAAACCTATCGTTGGAATGTCGGATGCTTTTGAAAAATAAACCAGCATATTTGCCATATATATAAAAGGGAATCCAGTCAAAAGCGGCCATCCAATTACAATTAATTGATTAAAGTAATTCAGTCACTCAACAACCCGATTATACAATACGCAAAGCAAAGCCCAACTAGAGCACACAAATTATTTTTTCCCATTGATAAACTTGTTCAAGCGAGCAGCGAGCTAAAGCTAAACTTGACACAAGTGAACTTATCTTGCATATACTTCCCCAAAACTTTCTTAAACCGTTCGTTCGTTCGCATATCGAAAAATTTAAATACTAAAATATAAATACAAAATGGTTTCCACTGGTAAATCCACAACCATTTCACTTCTATTGATGGCCGCCCTCTGCATTCTTTCCTTCCGGTCATCAAATTCAAATGGACAAAGCGTATGCTCATGTTTTTCTTGTTCTGTATGGAAATTTAGAAATGTACTTCAAAAACGGTTTACATTTTTTTAAATAACATTTTAAATGATTTGACATTGCTTCCCTGGCCTAACATCTTGCACAAGCGATGCCAGTTAAGTTGTCTTGCTAGCTGTGGGAACGGTTACTTCTGCA
Organism: Hydroisotoma schaefferi; assembly: GCA_034682405.1. Lineage (NCBI taxonomy): Eukaryota > Metazoa > Arthropoda > Collembola > Entomobryomorpha > Isotomidae > Hydroisotoma > Hydroisotoma schaefferi. The sequence continues at coordinate 72,301 of JAQFZX010000262.1, forward strand.
ATACCGTGCCCATTTTGGGATCTGCTTGTGAACTGGTAATTCATGTTTTTTGTTCAATCGAATCATATAAATTCCATGTCAAATTGGAACTTTTTCTAATTTCTTATGTTTTTATTTACAGTGTTCCTGCCCAATTATTCGAGCTTTGCTAAACTCGACCGCAACCTTTCCCTGCGTGAACCTATAACGAGTTCTCTTGCGTAGCTCATCCTTTCTCGTTTCATAGTAGTTTGTGAACCTTTTCGAGATTCCATTTCGGAAGCACAAAAATGGAAATCCTAAAGGTTTCCATTCACATCACATTCATCGCGATCGTTCATCAATCCTTCATGAAAAACTTAATTATGACTGCTTCTCATACTTTTACTGCTTCTTTGGAAGCTTCCGAAGATAAATATTCAAAGATTTCCTGAAAAGGATGACACTTTCACCTCTCTATAATTTCGAAATTTCATCAGTATGCATACAAATAGAGTTTTTACATTTCTCATTTATGCATTCTTCTAATCCTCAGTCCTCATTCATCATTATTGTCTATTAAAATACCTCTCGCTTCTTTGGAAGCTTCCAAAGACACAAGTCAAATTTTTCCCGAAAAAATGGACAGTTTGCCATTTTAAAATTTCGAAATTTCATGAATTTTTACATATTCTCAAATTGTTAATTGATGATGCTATACATTCTCTCACATTCTCTAAAAAATGACCTTTTGCTTCGTTTTTTTTGGAAGCTTCTGAAGACATCCTGTAGAGTATTTCCTGAAAAAGTGAGAATTTGTTTTGGGAAAATTTCGAAATTTACAGTTTCAAATTTCGACATTTTCAGTTTCAAATTTCGAAATTTTCAGTTTCAAATTTCGACATTTTCAGTTTCAAATTTCGAAATTTCGACATTTTCAGTTTCAAATTTCGAAATTTCGACATTTTCAGTTTCAAATTTCGAAATTTTCAGTTTCAAATTTCGACATTTTCAGTTTCAAATTTCGAAA